>CAUYON010182610.1:0-11524 GCA_963573935.1 Arctocebus calabarensis | reverse complement strand
TTTTTTTTTTTGGCCTCATTCAATGAATATAACTTTTATAAGCAGAAACACCATTTTAGACATTGTTGCCAGGTGGACAAAGGCTCACTAGAACGGAAAATAGATATCTAGATTAAATTCTTCTAGCTAAACTTGGGGTTCCCTGTGGCTTTGGGGCCTTCAGTTTTCATCAGTAAAATACCAACAATAACTGACCTCACAGGTGTCCCAGAAAATTGATTTAGATATTTCGTATGAAATAGAGAAGGAATTGAGTAAATCTTTTCTTTTCTTTTTTTTGAGACAGAGTCTCACTTTGTCACCCTTGGTCGAGTGCTGTGGTGCCATAGCTCATGACAACCTCAAAATCCTGGGCTCAAGAGATTCTCTTGCCTCCATCTCCTGAGTAGCTGGGACTACAGGTGCCCTCCACTTCGGTCACTTGGGTACTTGTTAAAGAAAGGGGTCTCACTCTTGCTCAGGCTGGTCTCAAACTCCTGAGCTCAGGCAATCCCTCCATAGTGCCAGGATTACAGGGGTGAGTCACCACACCCGGCCAGAGTTGAGTAAATCTTACTAAGTGAATTTAAACTGCTTTGAAAAACAAAGTTCCTTACAAATGTCAAGTATTATTTTTAATTCCCCCATAGTATCTTAGTAATGAACCCTGTGTGTAGATGCTGCCAAGAGAAACTGCATGTCTGACTGTTCAACAGTCATCCAGATGAGGACCAAAAGAGGCCTCGTGCAGGAAGAACAAGGCTTACTCTAGTTTTAGACAAAATTTCTTCTTTGTTCTCACCAGGATCAAGATGACTACAGCCACCCCTTTGCGGGACACCGTTACCACCTTCATCTCACTGAACATGACCACCAGGGGCGAAGACTTTCTGTATAAGAGTAAGGTCACCTGGCTTTGGAGGCTGAGGGGAGGGATGGCAGGACAAGTGTCACGGTCAGCTCCCAGGGCAGAGGTCAAGAGCACGGGCTCTGAAGACAGAGTGCCTGCGTCTCAGGCCAAGTTCTACTGAGTTACACTGAGCAGATGACGTCTCTGCTCTGTGCCTGCGTTACCTCATCTACAAGATAGGGATATTGATGAGGCTACTACCCTAAGGGAGCTGTGAGGACTATAAGCAATAATCCTTACGGCCAGCTTAGAATAGCCCCCTGGCGCATGCTAAGTACTCAAAGCTTATCATTAATTACTACTACTATTATTACTGTTGGTTTTATTCTGGTAGAGAACAATGGGAATTTGAACCTCTTGTAAGATACTCTTAAATAGATCACCTTAAAATGTAGTTACCTTCAGGCCAGGTGTGGTGGCCTGTCATCCCAGCACTTTGGGAGGCTGAAGTGGGAGAATTGTTTACGTCAAGGAGTTTGAGACCTGCCTTGGCAAGATAGCAGACTTGGTCTCAATAAAAACAAACAAACAAAAATTAGCTAGGCACAGTGGTGTGCCCTGCAGTCTCAATTACTTGGGAGGCTGAGGCAGGAGGAGCTTTTGAGCCTGAGAGTTCGAGGTTACAGTGAGCTGTGATCACTCCACTGCACTCTAGCCTGAAAGACAGAGCGAGACCCTCTCTCTAAAAAAAAAAAAAAAATCGAAAATATAGCTACTTTTATCTTACTTTTGCAAGGGAAAAACATCTCATCAATTTATGAAGGAGTAAGTGAATGCAGGTGGGAATAGTCATGGGGAGACATTTGCCAGGAACAAGAGGTTCCCAGAAGGAACAATTTGAAGCTAGCACTTCAGAGAACCAACTGAGTGTATAAGAAGTAATCTTGGTCCATTTCAGCCATTCCAGTTGGTTGTGTGGCACAGATTCCCTGCACACAGGAAGAGTGTCCCACCATGATAAACAGTGTCAGGCTGTGCAGCTGCAGGGGGCTGTATGAATGCCAGGATGCCTCTCCTGCAGAGACTTAGAAAGGTCACTCTCAGGACAGGGTCCCATGGGTCGCCCTGCTCCTTGCTGTGTGGGCAGACCTACCAGGGCCTGGTGACATCTGTCTCAAAACAGTTCTGAGGAGAAATGCAGGGTAGAGAAACTCACTCTGTCAGCAAGATGAGAAGAATTCTGCTTCTATTTAAATTAAAGCAGTGGTTTTCATTCTTTTCTTTCCTTTCTTTCTTTTGTTCTTTCCCTCCTTCCTTCCTTCCTTTCTTCCCCTCTCTCTCTCCCTCCCTCCCTCCCTTCCTTCCTTCCTTCCTTCCTTCTCATCCTTCTTCCCTTCCTTCCTTCCTTCCTTCCTTCCTTCCCTCCCTCCCTCCCTTCATTCCTTTTTTTTGGCCAGGGCTGGGTTTGAACCCGCCACCTCCGGCATATGGGTCCGGCGCCCTACTCATGTGAGCCGCAGGCACCACCCAGAAGCAGTGGTTTTGAACTAGTCAATTTTGCCCTCCTAGATAGAGTTATTAGATTTAGCAAATAAAAACACAGGACACCCAGTTAAATTTGAATTTGAGATAAATAATTTTTTATCTGTAATGTGTAAATTTTTTTTGTAAGGTGTAATTTTTTAGCGTAGGTATGCAATATTTGAGATGTACTTGTACTGGAAATTTATTCATTATTTGTTAGAAATTCTGATATAAATGGGTGTCCTGCATTTTATTGGGCAATTCTACCACCAGAGATCATTTGGCAATGTCTTGAGATGTTGTGGTTGCATGACTAGGGAGTGAGGACAGAGGAATTGCAGCTGGCATCCAGCAGGTAGAGGCCAGAGATGAGGCTAAATGTTTTATAATGCACAGGACAGCTCATCAGAGAATTATCCAGCTGAGGTTAAAAATCTTGAACTAGGCTCCCCAAGAAGGAAAGAAAAACAAGCTACTCTGTGATGAATTCCCTGCTTTTTCCTCTTTTGTTTTGTTCCAATCCTTCTTCCTATGAATATTTGCATATTTGCATATGGCTGTTTGTTTTTTAAGTAAATCTTTCTTTTCTTTTTTTGGAGTCTCACTCTGTTGACTGGGGTAGAGTGCTGTGTCGTCATAGCTCACAGCAACCTCAAACTCCTGGGTTCAAGCAATTCTCTTGCCTTAGCCCCCTGAGGGGCTGGAACTATAGGTGCTGGCCACAACGCCCAGCTATCTTTTTAGAAATGGAGTGTCACTCTTGCTCAGGCCGGTCCTGAACTCCTGACCTCAAGTAATCCACCTGCCTTGGCCTCCCAGAATGCTAGGATTGCAGGTGTGAGCCACTGCACCCGGCTTCAATAAACCTTTCATAAAGGCATTACTTACCTTCACAAAAGTGCACAAGTCACAAGCGCATCGCTGGGTAAATTTTCATAAAGTGAACTCATTGGTGCAAACAGCCCGATATCAAAACACAGACAATCGCCATTACCCCAGAGGTCCCATTGTCTCTTCCAATCTCTGTCCTTCAGCCACACAAAGGAATCCATTGGTCTGACTACTATCACCATAAATTAGTTCTACATGGTTTTGAACTTTATATAAATTGAAAAAGTACCAGAGGTACTCTTTTTGTATCTGACTTTTTTGCTCAACATTATGATTATATGCACATATTTTAATGGTTGTAACAAATTATATACACATGTATGGATATATGTATGTATAAAACCTGTTATTTTCCATGCTTTATATCATTGTACGTTCCCATGCTACCATAATCTTCATAATCGTTAATTATCACATACTATTTCACCGGATATGTTGCCATACCTAACCATTCCCATATATAGAAGACTAATGATGTTATAATAAACATCTTTATTTGTATAAACTTTTCTGTATTTAGAGTTATACCCTTAAGATAAATTCCCCTAAATCAAATAGATTGGTTTAGAGTATGAATATTGTTATGGCTCTTGATATTTTCAATATCAATTCTGATAAGGATGTTGATCTTAAACCTGAAATTAGAGTTTGACATTGGTATAGGGAGCTAATGTCAAGATTAGAGTTTGAGACAGTAAGCTCCAAGGACATTCATCATAGCCTTATTTTTAATAGGGAAAAAATTGAAACAACATAAATATTCTCAATAAGTATTTGGTGAGCAGATTATGGTAACCCAAACAATGCAGCATTATGCAGCCATCAAAAGTCATGAAGAACCTGTGGCTCAATGGGCTAAGGCGCCAGCCATGTAAACCTGAGCTGGCGGGTTCGAATCCAGCCTGGGCCCGCCAAACAACAATGAAGGCTGCAACCAAAAAATGGCTGGGCGTTGTGGCAGGCTCCTGTGGTCCCAGCTGCTTGGGAGGCGGAGGCAGGAGACTCGCTTGAGCCCAGGAGTTGGAGGTTGCTGTGAGCTGTGATGTTACAGCACTCTATGCAGGGCGACAGCTTGAGGCTCTGTCTCAAAAAAAAAAAAAAAAAACTACAAAGAAGGGTGGCGCCTATGGCTCAACCGAGTAATGCGCCAGTCCCATATGCAGGAGGTGGCGGGTTCAAACCCAGCCCTGGCCAAAAAAAAGAAAAACATGCAATTATGTGCAAAGATGAGTCCTGTTATAAAACAGTCCATGAAACACGGTTGCATGTTTGTTGAGTGCATATTTTTCCATATTTAGGAATATTTCCTGAAAGTGGATTTTCAGACATAGTATTAATAAAGTATTCAAACAATATGACAGATATTTAATATGCATAAACATGATTGCATCAGTATACGTACACGATATAGATGATCAAGGGTTCTTGGGGCAATGAGGTCTTCATTCTCCTTCCTCCTTTTCTGCTTGCATTTATAATTTCATTATTTACAAAAATCATGTTATTTTTATATTATCAAAAAGAGAGGGAGGTATTTTGTTTGTTTCACAGGAGCTTGAAGCTGTGCTGGGGCTGGTGAGAACAGGACGTGGCCTAAGGCAAAATTTTGGCAGAGGATGTGCTGATAGCCCTTGAAGCCCCATTGGGGGTAAGGAGTGCACAGACTCTAGAGATGTGACTCTGTCCCGGGGTCAGCAGTGAGTGTACCAGGATGTTACCATCTCTCCTTCCCTTACGCCAGTGGGGTTGTCAGGCGCCACCCAGGAGCCCAGGTCTGCATCTCAGTTTGCACCTTTGCTTCCGGAGTAGCTAGGACTTGGGAGGCGAAGCTCCTCCCTCTGTTCCTCTCCTCTGCACAGGTTCTGGAGCCATCGTTGCCGCCATTGTCATGGTCGTCATCATCATCTTCACTGTGGTTCTGATCCTGCTGAAGATGTACAACAGGTACGAGATGCCCTGGGCTTTGGAACTATCTGGTCCTTTCAATGACATAAAAAAAAAACAAAAAACAAGGATGGTCGGAGCCTGTGCTCAAAGGTGTAGGGCACCGGCTCCATGTGCTGGAGGTGGCAGGTTCAAACCCAGCCCTGGCCAAAAACTGCAAAAAAAAAAAATGGGACCTAACATTTGTGGGTGCCTGTTATGTGCCCAGCAGTATCTATGAGTCCTTAGCAAATGCTGTACCCCTGTGGGTTCTTTTTGAAATCTGTTCTCCTGGCTCGGCACCTGTGGCTCATCGGGCTAAGGCGCCAGCCATGTATACCTGAGCTGGCAGGTTCGAATCCAGCCTGGGCTCACCAAAAAACAATGACGGCTACAACCAAAAAAAAATGGCCGGGCGTTGTGGCGAGCGACTATAGTCCCAGCTACTTGGGAGGCGGAGGCAAGAGACTCGCTTGAGCCCAGGAATTGGAGGTTGCTGTGAGCTGTGATGTCACAGCACTCTATGCAGGGTGACAGCTTGAGACTCTGTCTCAAAAAAAAAAAAAAAGAAAAGAAAAAAGAAATCTGTTCTCCTGAAGGAACTTCTTCATAGTGAATGAAGATTTTTGTACTTGGAGAGCTTTTGTTTTTTGGCCTGGAGAGATATTTTTTAAATGCAATAATGATACGATAAAGGCCTTAGACAGTGCGGTAAACACTTGTAGGTAATTTACAGACAATAGATGAATGTTGGAGTCTACTTTTCTCGGAGATGCCTCTGCTAAGTTGTATAAACTGAGCACATAAGCATTTGAGTGGTAAATACTAGAAGCACACATACCTCCAACTCCACTTTCTGGGACCAAAAAAGGGGAAATAAAGTAATATAATTTTGTCACATAAAGAATAAATCTTAGGTCAGGTGAGGTGGCATATACCTGTAATCCTAGGACTCTGGAAGGTGGAGGAGGGTAAATTGCTTGAGCTCGGGTGTTCCAGACCAGCCTGACCCGGACCTACTAAAAATAGAAAAACTAGCTGGGCATTGTGGCAGGTGCCTGTAGTCCCAGTTACTGGGGAGGCTAAGACAAGAAGATTGCCTGAGCCCGAGAGTTTGAGGTTGCTATGAGCTATGATGATGCCAAGGTACTCAACCCCAGGGCATCAGAGTGAGACTCTGTCTCAAAACAAACAAATGGAAATAATAAATCTTATGTGTTATCACCTTCTACTCACAAGTTTGCTAGAAGGTTATTTTTTTCAGAGAAGAAATCAAAATGAAAAGGCTATAAAAACAGGCATCATTGGCTCGGCGCCTATAGGTCAGTGGTTAGGGCACTGTCCTCTTACACCGAGGCAGGCGAGTTCAAACCTGGCCCGGGCCAGATAAACAACATTTATGAGTTAGTTGCAGACATTATGCTACTTCCCTCCTAAATGCTCTAGAAGTATAATTAGATTATCCATTGTACTATCTGTGCAACTTCTCTGAGGATTTGAAGTTTTAAAAAGAATTACATGTCAACAAGAAGAAATATCATGTAGACATTAGAATTCAGGATTGATGTTAGTTATTCAATTTTATGGTATATTAAATGAAGATAAGACATATTTTTAAGTACATTGTCTTTTCAACTAGGTAAGAAACTCTTAACTGTTGATAAACAGCACGCATAATGAGGTTACAAAATTTAACTCACATTACAACTCTGAACAGAAAAAAATGTAATATCTTCAATTTTTCTTTTAATATACCCACCTGACACTGGACTCATTCATTTATAGGAACAAATAAAATTAAACATCTAATCTAAGTTAAACAAAAAATTGAAGGGCAGACTAGCCGGTGGCTAAGGTCCCTTCCAGTTCTGTGGGTGGCAATTAAGCAGTGATTTAATGATGGTTTACATTAATCTCACTAGAACTGTAGTCATGGAGCCCATTCCCCACAGCAAAAGGAAAAAGACTTGACCGTGTATATTTATCTCATTACAGGAAAACGAGAATGAGGCGGGAACTGGAGCCCAAGGGCCCCAAGCCAGCTGCCCCTTCTGCCCCAGGCCCAAATAGCAACAGCAGCCAACACCCTGCAACTGTAACCTTCAGCCCTGTTGACATTCACGTGGAGACTCGGTGACCTCTACCCTGGTGCTATCTCCAACACCATCCAAAGAACCTTCTCCAGAGTCAAGACCCTGAAGCACACTTCTCTGGAAGCTTCACCTTGAGTTCCTTCTGGTCAGGTCAACAGAGGCAACTTGCATGCAATCTCTGATGTTTTAGGCAATCCTCAACCTCCTTCTGCCCTGCCCCACCCCCACTATGTCCACGTCCCTGCTGCCACCCTACCAAAAAGCTGCAGAACATTCTTGTGTCATTTGATGAGGTAGAGCTATGTTGGGAATCCACTAATGGGGGTTTGGCTCTCTCCCCACAAAAGCTGGACAGACAGACAGAGAGTCAGGAGTCTTATAGTTAGACATCGGGGTTCAGGAAATACTTCTGAGAATGTCACAATAGGATCTGCCACTGGGATCATATCAGATTAAATGCTATAACCACAGCTTTGCAGAGCAAGATATTCATTCCCATAACTAGGCACAGGGGGAATTAACTTGGACTAACTAACCAGAAAACAAATTTGTTAATTTATAACTTGTTCCAGTACTAGATGACAGCTAGCTAGCTCATGACAATTGACCAGCACATTTTTCCCTCTTTAAGAAAGCTTACAAAACGGCTTGGCGCCTGTGGCTCAACGGGCTAAGGCGCCAGCCACGTACACCTGAGCTGGTGGGTTCGAATCCAGCCCGGGCCCGCCAAACAACAATGACAGCTGCAACCAAAAAAAAAAAAAAAAAAAAAATGGCCGGGCATTGTGGCGGGCGCCTGTAGTCCCAGCTAGCTACCTGGGAGGTGGAAGCAAGAGACTCGCTTGAGCCCAGGAATTGGAGGTTGCTGTGAGCTGTGATGCCACAGCACTCTATCCAGGGTGACAGCTTGAGGCTCCGTCTCAAAAAAAAAGAAAAAAAAGAAAGCTTACAAGAAAAAGGCAATTCATCTCAAAAGTTTCTGCTTCATTAGGAGAAATAGTGGCCTCTATGATAAGAGCTTGGTGCATGGCCCGTGGGCCTTGAAAAATCCAGGTGTCTGGTAAGGGCTCCTTCTCCTAATATGGGCTGGATCAACCTTTCATTTCTTGATTCCCCTTTATCTGGATTCTAAGTGACCTTAACTGTAATTCGTTACCTCTGAGGGCTGGGAGACTGATCAGATTATGTTTCCTGGTCACTTTGCAAAGAGCCAAAGCATATTCAGAGTGCCACATCCACAAACATTTCTCTGTAGAGGGCTGATCTTTTACTACTTAGCCTGGAGAACTATCTACTGCTGAGAAGGGAAAGTATTTTGAAATTAAGAAGACTTGCCCTCCAAGCCCTACTTTCAGGTTGTGTGGTCTTGGAAAAGTGACTCAACCTCTCCATATTCAGTTTCCTAACCATGAAGTGGAAATGACCACAGTTGCCTCACTGGGTTATTATAACAAGCCAACAACTTAGCAAACCAGCTTGAGTACAGTGCCTGGCACCCAGTAGATGCTTAATAAATGGGAATCAGCGTTATTATTATAAGCTTTCTTCAATTGCAAGATATACATTTGTTCACATTTTAATGATTCTGAAACTATTCTTACAACTGATGAATCTGTTAATGTAATTGTACTTTTTTTTCCTTCCCTCTCAAAACTGTTCTTAACCAATTGTGTATCTTACAATTGATGGCATCTTGGAAACAAGGTAATAAACCATTATTCTGTTACAGAAAGTGATACTCTGACATTTAATCTCAAATTATACATGTCTCTCTCTCAGGGTTAGAAATCCCTTTTTTTTTTTTTTTGGTCTTTTCTTTTTTTTGAGACAGAGTCTCACTCTGACCCCCTGATAGAATAGGTGACAGGTGATAGGGATCTCAACTAACAACAGAGAAGGAAGAATGTCAATTTTAAGGTTGTTTTTGAAGTGAATTGTTATGATTTTGTGGCCACTGGGATGTGGGGTTAAAGGAGGAGTCATGGATGACTTGGGTTTCAAGTAAGGCTGAGTAGGTGGGTATTGCTGATGCCATCAGTAGGACAACAAGAGTTAGGGGTACAAGAGATAGGAGTTCAGAGGGGGGCTTGCAAGACCCTCAGCTGGATGAGGTTGGAGGATTATGCATATTTACAATACAGGAGTGATCAGAACTCCCCAGTAGCTGGGACTACTGCTTCAGCCTCCCCAGTAGTTGGGACTATAAGTGCCCACGGCAATGCCTGGCTAACTTTTCTATCTTTAGTAGAAACAGAGTCTTACCCTTGTTCAGGCTGGTATTGCACTCCTGAGCTCAGGTGATCCACCTGCCTCAGACTCCCAGAGTTGTTCTGATTACAGGTAAGCGTCACCTAGCTGGCCCAGAAATCTCTTTTGAGGGGAAATTGAGAGCCAGGGAGGTAAGAGGTCTGACCCAAGGTTACACAGCACATGTCTACAAAAATATTCAGTGGAGGCCGGGTGAGGTGGCTCACGTCTGTAATCATAGCACTCTGGGAGGCCAAGGTGGGTGGATTGCCTTGAGCTCACAGGTTCAAGACCAGCCTGAGCAAGATTGAGATCCCATCTCTAAAAATAGCTGGGCATTGTGGTGGGTGCCTGTAGTCACAGCTATTTGGGAGGCTGAGGCACGAGAATCACTTAAGCCCAAGAGTTTGAGGTTGCTTTGAGCTATGATGCCGCAGCACTCTACAGACAGCATGACAGTGCGACTCTGTCACAAACAAACAAACAAACAAACAAAACATTCAGTGGAATATCTCTGGAGAAATACTGGCAAATTCTTCCTCCTCAGCCATCATTGCTTTTTACTGTGTTTACATATCCCCTAAGTACCAGCCACTTTTGCAAGTTGCTTCCGTATAAGTTATCTCATAGGATTTAATTTTCCCACTAACTCTGGGAGAGATTATCTTTTCCATTTGCAAATGAAAATTTCTGACTCAAAGAGAGAAGGTACTTGCCCAAAGTCACACAAATAATAAGTTGCAAAAACAAAACTCAAAACCAGGTCTCTTGACTCTGAAGTTCACTTTTTGTCATATCACATACCCCTCTGACCCTGGCTCAAAGAAGTCTATTTTTTTTTTTTTTTTGCAGTTTTTGGCTGGGGCCCAGTTTGAACCTGCCACCTCTGGTATATGGGGCTGGCACCCTCCTCCTTTGAGCTACAGGCGCCGCCCAGAAGTCCACATTTTTTATGGGCTGAATGAGAAAAAGACAGGCTTGTGTATGTGTTTGAGTGGAAGTCAGTGGCATAACTTCCAAGCCCAGAGTGAGCACAGAAGCCACTTTGGGAGTCTCCTTTGGGCTTCCACAATCATTGCCATAAGAGCCCTTTGTTACTCCATCCAAGCTCCAAGGAGTCCTTCTTCTTTCCCCCTACCAACCACTTAGGCCCAAGGAACAAGGGTAGAATGGTACCCAACTAGCGTACCAAGCAGATAGGCTTCCCTAAACATGCTTTTTAAAAAATACATTGTTTGGACTATTTCAGCTCCAAAACTAGACTCTTCTGGCCATTATGGAATTGTCCTGGAGTTAGTTATCCTGTAACAGTGTTTCTTTCTTTCTTTTTTTTTTTAGAGACAGAGTCTCACTTTATCGCTCTTAGTAGAGTGCCGTGGCATCACACAGCTCACGGCAACCTGCAACTTCTGGGCTTAGGTGATTCTCTTGCCTCAGCCTCCCGAGTAGCTCTTTTTTTTTTGGTAGAGAAAGAGTCTCACTTTATTGCCCTCGGTAGAGTGCTGGGTCTACAGGCACCCGCCACAACGCCCCCACTACTTTTTTGTTACAGTTTGGCCAGGGCCGGGTTTGAACTCACCACCCTCGGTATATGGGGCCGGCGCCCTACCCACTGAGCCACAGGCGCTGCCCAACAGTGTTTTTCTTTCTTTCTTCTTCTTTTTTTTTTTATTATTGGGGATTCATTGAGGGTACAAGAAAGGTTACACTGATTGCATTTGTTAGGTAAAGCCTCTCTTACAATTATGTCTTGCCCCCAGAAGGTGTGGCACACACCATGACCCCTCCCCCTCCCTCCTTCCCTCTCTCTGCTCTTCCTTTCCCCACCCCTCCCTCCTTTCTCTCTCTGCTCTCCCCTTTCCCCACCCCCACTGTGTCATTAATTGTCCTCATCTCAAAATAGAGTACATAGGATTTCATGCTTCTCCATTCTTGTGATGCTTTACTAAGAATAATGTGTTCCACTTCCATCCAGGTTAATACAAAGGCTATAAAGTCTCCATTTTTTTTTAATGGC
>CAUYON010182609.1:0-39958 GCA_963573935.1 Arctocebus calabarensis | reverse complement strand
ATCGCCAATTCTTTCTCCCTCTCATTGATCTGGGGAAAAGGTGCTCGCCATTTTGGACATTCCAATGTGTTAGTCCGGCAGAGTCCGGACCCCTCGGCTCGCAGCAGGGCTGCCCGGGACTCCGTGCTTCTCAGTAGCGTCCCTTTCTTATAGGTAAGCTCTGAGTTCCACGCTTCAGTGGAGTTTTCTCTGATTAGAGCTTGTGGGATGGGACCTGCTGTCCTCCCTGTGGGAGGGGCCGGCTGCCCCTCCGTCACGCAGGGGGAAACAGTCTACACCCGTTTCCAGTTAAGAATTATATTTCGAACGCGCCAATCATCCCGATCTCTGTGTCTCACCAGTTGCCCATCCACTCCAATAGTTCACACGGGGAAAGAGCCAGAGCTCCCACCCTCTCACCTGCTGACCTGGGAGAGATGGGCTATAGGACCGTCTCCTCCGCCATCTTCCTCCGCCTGTTTCCAGTATATTCTTAATACATTGAATCAGAGCACATAGAATTTAAAAATTTTAAAAATTTCATGACAAGGTGTACCTTTTATATATTCTTAAAGGAATCAATAAAAGTCAAGCCTGTGATTAAAAGTTAATACAAAGTTTCTGTTTTAAGGAAAGGTATTTATTTTCATGCATACTAGGAAGTCTGGAAATACATGGCTGCTGAAGCTGGTTCAGTAGCTCAGTAATCTCATGGCCTATGTCCTTGATCATTTTTTAGCCTTATCTTCTTTTCTTTTCCTTCACATTCAACTCACAGATGCTTCATCTCCAGTCAGCACATCTATGCTCAAGTCAGAAGGAAGTCTAGAAAGGAAAGTGCCAATCCTGTTTTTCATTTGTTAAAAAGATAGAACCTCCTCAGGATACACAACAGAATGTTCTTCTATCTCATATACCTGCAATATGTTACATGGCATTTCTTAGCTCTAGAGAGGTGAGACTAATGAATGTTTTGTCTGGAATGAAAATTAATGTTGCTCCAAATAAAACTGAATTTTGGTTAGTAAAGTCGAGGGGAAATTTTAAGATTTGGCTTAAATTAACTTTGTCATCGACCTATATATTTGTTTCTTTTATGTCACATATGCACACAAATACTCATTCACTGACATGAACTCTCCTCATCACCGAGGCAGGTCCTTTTCACTGAGATAATATAGACTTGTTTAAATATAATTGTAGTATCTTACTATTGTATGGGAAATGTGTCTTACATATTTTTTTCTACAGTTAGAATTTTCTACAAACAAGACTTTGAGAAAGAATTTAGCATGCACTGTGTCTCGTAGAACATCTGTAAAAGAGGGGAAAAGAAAGGTTTAGGAGCTATGGCCTTAGCTGACTCCACATGTAGGAAGAGTTGTTACTGGAAGGGTCCTCCGTAATTGTCTTGCATTCAAAAGATACGACTGTTCCTTATAGTTTCATGTCCATCAATCATTGGATGTGAGGCATATGGCCTGGGACCAGGAGACTGGGTAAGACAATCCCAGAGAGGCTGGGACATATATTATAATATATTATAATTTCACTATATTAATATTGCAATTATATTATATTATTGCAATTAACATAGTGCAATTATAGTAATATCCTGGTCCTTACATAGATACATATTATACTGTGCCATTTTATTCAAGGCAGAGATCTTAAGGCTTAAGGAAAGTAGTATGGAAAGTTGTCAAAGAAATAAAGTAGACCAAACATTTGACTCTCACAACTGGGTATCTGCCCAAAGGAAAATAAGTCATTTTATAAAAAAAGACACCTGTACCCAAAAGTTTTTCAAAACACAATTTACAATAACATAGAGATAGAATCAACCATTCCTTTATTTTAAAGCATTCTTTGTGAATGATATGTGTGCCTGACCTTAAGTAATCTCATTTTGGATACTTGTTCGGGTCACTCTAAGAATTGAGTGAGAGTGTGTGTGTGCACATGTGCCTCTGTGTGTGTGTGTGTGTGTAAGAGAGAGAGAAGAAATAAAATTTAGTGTAGATCTAGTAATTTGGGTAGGTACCATCTGACACTTGCATGTAATAGATACTATCATAAAAAATTCTTTTAAAGATCCTTTTTAAAGATATATAGTAAGTGATCTGATCTGCAAGTCTCCATATACACCATCAGAAAATGTTAAAAACAAAAATGAAAAACAAATTATTCTAATGCTTTGTGAATAAGTAATTATGCTATTATAAAATTTCAAATGAGAACATCATATGCAGATTCAGAAATACTATTTCCAAACAATTTAGTAAATCAGAAATAGAGACAATAGTTTTGAAAAATTGACAGATAAGTCCAAATGTGCCTCTAACACTAATAAGGAAACAAATGTGTCCAAGTTACATCTGAAGACCTAAAATTAAATAGTGTCATAAGTGTGGGAATAAAAATAATTTACTTTAAATGTTTCATAGAGAGCATTTTAAATATAATTTTAGAATGAAATTAACAAGTGAAAGATAACTTATGTAGACCCATAGACTACATATCTCAACATTTGAGGGAATATTCTAATTAGAAAACTATGGAATTTAATTTAGTGTCACCTAATAAATAAATATACATTGCATTTAAAATTAAGAGAACTAAAGTAAGAGAAAAACCATTTTAAAATTCTTACTTTAAATTCCACCTTCTCTTGAAATAAAACAGCGTTTCAAAATATAGGCAGATTACTGCATGAAAATAATCATTATATAGAAATGGTAAATTAACTTTTAATGATTATGTAATTTAGGCAGATCACTACATTTTTCAGAGCAAAATTAAATTCTAGAAGAAAAATTCATTAGTTTAAAGGGATTTTATTACAAACAACAGTGTTTTTTTAAAGTGGAGAAAGTGCTGTGAAAGTTTATAATTACAACAGAGCTCACATCTTAAAGACTTTGAAGTCCTTTGATTAAGTCCTTTCTTGATTCTTTTTAAGTCATAACATCTTGGTGGACGTCTAAAAAACATGTGCGCAATTAAGGATATTGTTCAGATACTAAATACTAAATGATATAACATGTAACTTTTCTATCATTAACTCTAAACCCAGAGAATTCAGAACACAGAGCACAAACTGCTGAATCATACATTGTCTCTCTTAAACAAGTTCTTAGAAAATAGACTGTCAGCCTGGAGCATTTCTGGGAATGAGATCAGACAGCACTTAGCTGGCAGAAATTCTGAATATTTTTGACAGATAAATTTGAGCCTAAAGAGGTATTTTTTTCTTTCTTTCATCGGAGTTGGATTCATATGTCTAAAGATATTTCATAGTTTACAGGGTACTCTGATTATGATATCTCATCACATTAATACATGAGAACAGTTGAATGACATTGCTTTTCTTGCTTCAGAATAGAGGTTTCTATAAAAATGTGGATTTCTGAGCTTCATTCTTATACAAAATACTAGGGGAAATGTGTATTTTTAAAAGCCTCTGAGGTTATCCTTAGGTATTCTGAGGTCTGAGTTCCACCTAATCTAAGAATAACTCAGTGCCAATATATATAGGAGTTTTTGGTAGATGCAATTATCCATATCCTGTGAAGACAAATGTGAAATTGTAAAGCACTGTAAACCAAGAAATCTATATAGATATGCCATTTGTCTATTTATTTTAGAGTGAATTTGTTTAGGGTTCTATAATCGCATAAGATGATGGTGGCTGCCTATATTTGTTCCTAACATTTCAGAAAGTTTCCTCTAAAGTAGGATAGCAAATAAAATCCCTTGTGGCTTGCACCTCTAGCACAAATAGGATTTTACACATCCAATCTACCATAACTGAGAAAATAAATACAAAACACCATCCGGAGACCAGCAGAGACAGCTCCAGAGTCCTTAACAGAATGGAGTGGGGAGGTAATTGGGCAGAAGAACGGAAAGTGGTTCAGGCTCTGGGAGCAGTGGAGCATGATAACATCAGTTTGACTTTGTTCCCAGAAAGCAAAGGCCCAACTATCAGTAAAAACTATTGAAATCACTATTAAGACAAGGTAGGTAATAACCTTGGACATGACTGAATACCTGGAGGGAAGAATCATAGAGAATGTACAGGATTTAATATCTCCTTACAGTATCAGTGAGGTTCCATTTATGGGAGAGAGAATGGCATCTTGGAAGATAATACATTTTTGCAAGTTTATTGGTAATGGGACAAAAAAAAAGAGGTTAAAGAAAATCCTCAAACAAAATGTTACCAAAAAATCAGAAGAGGAAAAACATAGCAAAAGGCACCATTTATGTCAGGGAAAAAGCCTTTCAGTGTAACAGTGAAAGAAATAAACAAGTGAACTGAAGAACTAAGACATTCACACACTTTCTCTAAACCACTTGTCTATAAAGTCACGAGGTAGTGCTTTACAGGAAAATATAGCACAATTAAAACAAATAGGAACAACTTTAGTGTCATTCAACCAAAGTTACTCTAAGAGATAAAAACATATCTGTGTATGTCTATAATACACAATATTTATATTATATTAAAATGATATGGAGTGAATTATATAATTTAATATAACTATATTTTTATAAATGTTATAATATTTATGTGTTATTTTCTATAATATAATTATATGTGTAATTCAAAACTTTCAGCAGGTGAAAACACATTCACATACAAATTCATATGGCAATGCATAGAATCCAGAAAAAACAGCCAAGATCATCTTGAAGAAGGACAAGTATAGAGGGATTATGCCACCTGAGATTAAGGTTTATGTCAAGTTCAGCATGCCTGAGGAGAAGCAGACCAATAGAATAAAATAGACACTTCAGAAAGAGACTTAAAGGAATCTAGTCAGTCTCCTGACTTGCAACAATGTTGCTATTGCAAAGAAGTGGGGGAAATAGGCTATTTTCAATGAAAAGTATTTGAAAACATTGGATATCTGAATTCATCACAAACTGAATCTTGATCCCTAATTTATATTATACTAAAAGAAAAAATGGATCCTGTAGTTTACATGCAAAGGGTAACGCTATCAATCATTTAAAATAAAAAAAGTAGAGAATATCTGCATGATTTGGGGGGATATGAGGATGCCTTAAATAGGACACAGAAAGCATTAACTATAAAAGAGAAGAAGGAAAAACTGGACTTTCTAAACAGTAAGAAATTTTCTTCATCAGAAACATCATTAAGAGAGAAACATTCTAAACATTTATCTGTAGGTTTCTATGAAAGTTTTGAGATAGACCGTATTATGGTCCATTATTTCACTTTCAAGAAAGAAATACAGTTAACACTGATGTCTTTTCCGATTCACCCAGGCAAGTTTCAACTTACTGGTGTTGCTGGGAGGGATTCATTTATTTTCTGTCTAGATGACTCACAATCTGATATGAGTAACTTCAAAATTTGGACATCAGGTGGTACACATAAGTAATTGAGGTATACCCACTTTAATAATGATATGACTTAGTAACTTGCTAAATTTGTCCAGTACAAAATCAGATTATCTATGATTTACTTTCAAAATTCTTGCAGAAATAATATAAATAATGATGCCATATTTCCTGAAATAATATTTAAAATAATATTTGTTTAATCTTTTTTCTTAAATATAACATACCCTGAACATTCTAATTACCTTTAGGAAACAATTTGCTTGCCATTGGTTGGGGAAAAGAGATCCTTTTTAAAAAATGACACTGGAAGCCCATATTTTTCTGCTGTCTTTTATAGTGGCAAAGAAATTAAGAATTTTGTGAGGATAATTTAATCACATTATATAACCATATTGACATGTGCTTCTGTCTACAAACCTTGGAACCTTTTAAAATTCCTTCTGAAATCTCAGCTGGACAGAGTGCATTAGTTGGCAAGGAAAAGCCACATGTTGTACTTGTTTGGGCATCTAAGTGAATTACAAAATTATAAAGGTTTGCTAGGGCCTTAATACAATTTCAAACTGTAGATAGAGTTGAATGCCGTAGATATTAAATCTTTACTATGACATTTGTTGGGAATCATGGCAGTGTATAAATTAATCAAAGAACAGAACCGAACACGATAAAACATAGTCTCTAATATTCATCTCGCCCTCAGAAGATAGCCAGATGGCCTTGTAATGCTTTAATCTGGCACTATTACTACTTATCAATTGTTTAGACCTTCAGTTGTGAGCTGGGTATTAATCCCTTGTGTCAACATAGGAATTCGCTTTTGTAATTATACTTACATATAATCTTATCTAATTATGTTTAAAGATGTCCTAAAGATTCTCCTAAAATTATTTCTGTCAATGCAAGGAATATTAAAAAATATAATAATCAGAGGAAAATTTAACAATATATATTTTATGGATAAAATTATATTTAAAACTAAAACATTTTAAATACAGATTTTGTTTGCTGGAGTTATTGTTATGCCCCAGAGTATAACCCATTGTAATTGTGTTCTGCTGATTTAATGAATTTAATTAGTGAAAAAATTCTCAAGACCAGATACAATCCCAAATGTGTTCATCTGAAACCATAGTGAATCTATTTATAGAAAACACTGGTGTATTGTTTCAGTACAGAACCTTGCTTCTCTAAATTTGTGTGTATTTTGGGGTCTTAGAGAGAAACAGAGTGAAGGCATCAATAGTAAGGAAAGTTTAGAGAAGCAAAGTAAAAATTGTCACAACAGTGAGAAATTGTTGAATCTGTTTTAACTAGACAATAGTCCTATGAAAAGAAGGATACATACTCACTTATTTTTTACTTACCTCCTCTTCTAATCACATAACTGGCTTCTGCCTCAACCACTCCAGTGAAATGTTTGTGTCAGAGTCACTGAGGGGCAGTCTCCCCATCACTAATTAAAGAGCTTCTTTTAGAATCTTTTTCAACATTTCTGGGTTATATGTAATCTACTTCTATGTAAGGTATCTCCTTTGGAATGCATGACTTTCTGCTACCTTGACAAATATTATTCTCTTAATTCTTCCTATCTCATTAAAAGTCCTTGATCCTTTTTAGATCCATTTTTCTTCCTACGTATACCATAAAATTCTGTCTCAGAAGTTCCTTAATTCTAACAGTGAATTCTTATCTACCACTCCAATTTCTATCCTTCCATTTCAAACACTATAAATTCAAGCTTTCCTACTATTGGGGAAAAAAAAAATTTTCCTTTAATTTTCTTATCATTTCTGTCATACACTCTTGAAAGAACATACCAACTTTAACTCACCTTTGCTATTTTCCTTAATATTTATTTAATCACATAGTCCTATCAAGCTTTGCAAAAATACTTCTCTTAAATCTAGTTCCCTCTCTTTATTCCCAAGGGAATGATCTAAAACTGGATCGTTTTCTTGAAACTAAAATGCTAAGCGTCTTCCTAGTCAGATTCCTAATGTCAGTCTCCTTACACAAGTTTTTGTTAGGAAAATAACCTCCATGAATAATTTTCCACTTCTGTATAATTTGGGCTTTTGGAGCATAATCTGATAACCTGGGTTAACGAACTGAATGGTAACTATGCTTTGGAAGCTATAGAATTGTTCTGGAAAGATTTAAAGAAGAATATGGCTCTGAATACTTGCTCTTTCCACTCTCCAATTTATGAAATGAAGGGGTGGGGTATTTAGGAGGTGATTAAGTCATAAGCATGAAGCTGTTATTAACAGAATTAGTGACCTCCTCAAAGATTCCCAAGGGAGCTTGCTTGTCCTTTCCACCATGTTAGGACACAGTGGGAAAGTGCCATTCATGAAACAGAGAGCAAGCTAGTGTTCTGACCTTGATCTTCCCAGCCTCTGGAACCACAAGAAACACATTTCTGTTGTTTATAAATTACTGAGTCTGAAGTATTTTGTTATGGCAGCTGGAATGAGTTAAGATAGTTCCCAAAGCCATTTGTCCACATTCTAAAGGTAATAAAACCCAAACATAACTTGGTTTCCTCTTCTTCAGAGAGGAAGAAGCAGATGACACAATTTCTGGGTAGTGCCCTTCCTCTTCCTGCAGAGAATTTGTTTGTATTATACAGTCTTTCTCTCCTCCCCCCTCTAGGTATTTTTGAAAAGGTTTAGATGTGTCAGCTTATTGTAGAAGTTCCAAGTCTCAGAATTTTGGATTTCCTTCCTTGATTCAAATTGTACTATATGCACAAATGATAGTAGGTCCACATTGAAGTGCAGATGAGGAATTGGAATGTGTCACCACTAGAGCTCAGTGAATAAACATTTCTATCTTTGGGTCTGCACCATTCTGTTTTGGTTATTACACTTTTGTTCTATAGCCAAAGTCTGTTAAGGTGATGCCTCCAGTTTTAAGACTTTGTGAAACTAAACTTGTGATGTGCCCAAGATACTTTTCAAGTTCCTCTAACTTAGTGGGACTCAATTTTCAAGTGAAGTTTCTATTATTAATCTTATTAAAAATATTTTTAGGTTTTATAATAGTGGGTGTAAAGCAGACACAGGGCTTTAATTCCTATACCTCAGAAAAAACCAAATTATGATCTAATGTGTCTAAGAAAGAGCACATTATCTCACAGTGTATACTCTATTCTTTACCTTCTTATTTCTTTAGTTCATCACTTTTTGTCATTTTTTTACCATTATATACTTTATTTTTCTTTCCAGCCATTAATGACTTTGAAAATATCATTTTAATATTTTCTCCAACATTTTGCGATGCTCTGTACTAAAAGTTTATCTTCAAACATCTCTTCCCTTTTCAGAGAAGCAGTCTTACAGTGTAGTTATGGTCCCTAAAAATGGTGGGTTTTACTAGTGGGTAGAATCTTAAAAAGATACAGAGCTTACACAGAATAGTGGATATTCAGAAGAGGTAGAATTGGAAGACATGATGAAATTGGAGTTGAATATCCTTGAGCTAAGTAAATTAACAGACAAAAGTAACCCATAGCAAAACCACTGCATGAGAGTATAATCTTTCAGAGGAGAAAGCATCCAAAAAGACTATAATTTGTATTAAAAAAAAAAAAAGAGGAGCTAAGAATCCAGGAATTAGGGTGGCCAATTTTTCTGCTAATTATTTGCAATGTATATTCTTATATAAAATCATAAAGATAACCTTGACTTTCATTTATAATAGGCCCTTTTTTCTGTACACTTTCCTACATAATCCCTTGAACAACTACTTTTCAGATAAACCAAATATATCTTTCTGCATGTACCTATTGTTTATAAATAGCTATAACTTTCTTTGATCTTCATCTTTCTTTTGATATGAAGGAAGTCATTTAAACTCTTTGAACTTTGCTTTTTCCAATCTATAAAACAGGAATAGTAATAACTTTCATTAAAGAGTATTGTGAGGATTAACAAGAGTGTATAAAAAATTAATCAGTTTAATCCCAATGCAAAAATGGGAGATAACCTCTATTATTATTAAATTGTAATTGTTTAGTAATTTTTCCAAATTGCAGATCCTACCTTTTTAAAAAACAATAGACAATCTGCAACATTTAAAAGACTTCTATCATTCCTTGAATTTGCCTCTAAATTTATGTTAAAATATCATTTTAATTTAGAATTTTAAGCTTAAATTTTTTTTAGGCAGCTTATCATCCAACATGATTGAATTACAGGGTTGTAGACTTAAAGGAGACAGAAATCATGTAATCTAACACATCTATTTTATAATTAGCTAAAGTGATATCCTGAAAGATTTTATGTCTTGCTAAGTGGCTTCTATTCAGTTAATGAAATCTCCAAAACTAGAACCCTTTCTTTCCGACTCCTCTTTCTGTTTTTATAATTTCATAGATTTAGTGGGCAACCAATTTTCTGTCACGTGGATGAATTGTATGAAGTGATGAAGTCAGAGACTTCAGTGTACCTGTCACCGCGATAGCACACATTGAAAAAGAGGAAGTCAAACTATCTCTGGCTATGACATGATTTGATACTTACAAAATCTTAAAGGCTCCTCCAAAATTCTTCTATAATTTATAAATGAATTCAATAAAGTCACATATTACAAAATTAATGAATAAAAATCAGCAGCTCTTCTATTTACTAACAACTGCCAAACTGAGAATCAAATCAAGAACTCAACACCGGGCGGCGCCTGTGGCTCAGCAAGTAGGGCACCGGCCCCATATGCTGCAGGTGGCGGGTTCAAACCCAGCCTCGGCTCAACTGCAAAACAAAAAAAATCTAGCGGGGCATTGTGGCGGGCGCCTGTAGTCCCAGCTACCCGGGAGGCTGAGGCTGAGGCAAGAAAATCGCCTACGCCCGGGAGTTGGAAGTTGCTGTGAGCTGTCGCCACGGCACTCTACCGAGGGCGACAAAGTGAGACTCTCTCTCTACAAAAACAAACAAACAAACAACAACAAAAAAAAACCCTCAATACCATTTACAAGAGCTGCAAAAATATTTAATATATTTAACCAAGGAGGTGAAAGAGCTCTATAAGGAGAACCACTACAAAACATTGACTCTTTTTTCTTTTCTTTTTTTTTGCAGTTTTTGGCCGGGGCTAGGTTTGAACCCACCACCTCCGGCATATGGGGCCAGCACCTACTCCTTTGAGCCACAGGCGCCGCCCTGACTCCTTTTTTTTTTTTTTTTTTTTTGGCGTTTTTCGCTGGGGCTGGGTTTGAACCCACCACCTCTGGCATATGGGGCTGGTGCCCGACTCCTTTGAGCCACAGGCACTGCCCACACTGATTCTTTTTTTGATGTGTTTTCTCCTCTCTAAGACAGTCTCTACTTACTGAATCCTAGTATTCACCTGATGTTAGGCAATTCTAGCCTCTATGTTAACATGTACAAAATACTACTGACAGTCTTGAAGATTATAGTGGTAGTTACTACAACCTGTATTACTATTCCCAGTGGAGGTTGTGTGAGTGAAAAAACAGCCACTAAAGCTAGGTATCTTAGAAATCCATTTAAATACTAAGAAGCAATAGGATAGCAGTGGGATTTATACAGAAATTTCATCAATGCATAACACTTCTTATGCACTGTGAAAGTATCAAGTTAATGCTGTATATTTATATAAAATAAAAAATCAAATTAAGTTACATATAATTATGAGGATTTATTTCATTTTGTTTTCTTCTTACACAAATACCTTAGGAAAGTATCTTATGCCTCAACAATAATACTTATAGTCTTGCACTAAGAGAAGCAGTTAAACAGGGTTTGGTCATTAAAGAGGACTTACAGGATGCAAAATGAAAATCTTACAAATTTACAGTTTGCTTCAGGTAAAATATATAATACAGCAATGTTACTGAAGTAAGAATATACTTGAAGTAAGGATGTGCCTCGCAACAAGGGTCCAGGTTCAAGCTTCAATTACTATCCTCTTGTAATGGTATACTAGATGTCCTTTCTTTCTTGGATCGGGACCCACTGATCTGTAGAGAGCATCTCAGAACCAGGCATTCAAAATAGTGTCTCAGCTGGGATATTTTACAAGCTAGGGTATTCTTACTGGTTATATAAAAATATTCTTACTGTGTAACTATCTCGAAGGCACAGCCTTGTGAGGGTCTCACTGAGAATAGGTCTAACTCATCAATTTCTCTGTTGTCAATAAACAATGCTGAGAAGCTGACATAAACCTCCCTGATACTTCATAGATCATAGTTACAATCAACACTATTCATCTTATTTTTACATTTCTTATTTTAATAAAATAGATCGGGCTTATTCCTGACTTAGTTGGAATTAACCCTTACAACTTCATCCATTTCCCATGTCTATGGTCAAGCCCTTGTTAGGATAAAACAAGCTCTCTGGTTGGACAGCAATTACTTGCGATATAACATTGCATAATTAGATTCAGTGAACAACTAAAATCACATACATTTGTGATAATCACTGAGGAGTTATATGGATTTAAACAGACAACAAAATCATCCCAGAGATTAGCACAAACTTTCTCATAGTTTTATACTAATCTCAATTTCTTTTCTTCCTTAATGTACATAGACCTGCACTTCAGAGTACATATGTGCTGAATGGTTAAGAATTGTAACCAATTTATCATTTATCAGTCTAAGTATTTTTCATGACAATTCTTTTTATAGGGATAACATCCTGACAGAGTGGTAATTCAATCCCACAATGAATGTGCCCTTCAACATTAGTGTCCTAAATTTTATTACGTTCTACAATGTTAGCTATTCATATAATCTCTGCGTAAGAGCATCATGCCATACTCTGAATATATGGTTGCAATGCAAATCATCTAGTATTAAAATATAATTATTTTGTTCCTTCCAACAAAATTTGCCTCTTCTTACATATTACATAATAGTCCTAATAATAGATGAAAGACTTTAAAGCTCTTTTATTTTTGAACAGAGCAGTTTTGTTTGATGCATCAAAAGTGATATTGCCTTCAGGTAATAACCACTTTAAAATGACTAGGAAATAAATTTGGAACTCAAAAATGTTGAATTCACCAGGATAAGGTCACATGAAGAGCAGTCACTACTGACACTTCCCATTATCATCCACATCAATTCTCTGGCGTCTCATTTTCAGGGATGCAAGCCCATCAAATTGTACCAAATAATTTCCCTTTTTTAATGCTTTCAAGATCCATTTTTTTCCTTCCAGATACTTACAGGTTTTCCATGCACAACAATAAGGCAAATTGCTAGTTTCTCATGTGATATTACAACCAATGGGACCTTCTACTGTCATTAATGCTTCTTGAACCTCTTTAGTGGGCACACAATGTTCACTTGATTGCAAATGAACACAGTGTTCTCCAGATTCTACTTGGCAATAATCCCAGGGATTCCTTGGTAATAGTTACATTTTGTGAAATGAGAACCAAAAAGCATAGCCACATTTGTGTTGTTTGATATAGCCAAGGCAGAGTTAGGCTAGATCGCTGGCAGAAATATGTTCATTACTTTGGCCACTGCCAAACTCATTTCTTGGTTCTTTAAAAGAAAAGGTTTTGAAAAACAAACCACCCTATCCCAAGGCACATTTCAATCTCAGGTAAGAAAACCTATTACTCTCTTGTTCTAAATCTCTATCTGAGTTACATTATTACAGAATTCTTTTTGTAAGACTTATTTATTGATGTTCTTCCCTTTAGCATCATAACTTTCTTCTATTTATTATTTCTTTTAATCCAGTTGTTCATTCCTGAAGCAGGTCCCTCTAATTTAGCCTCTGGGCTATTTCAGATAGGTAATATCACCATGTGCTGTGCATGTCTTCCATTTGACTTCTTCCCAATTGCAGGGAGTCAGAATAGGTAAGCACAAAGACATGGAATAGTTATACCAAACTAGGTGATGTGTGGGTAAGAAATAAACCACTTCATGAGTCCCTTGGAATTCCTACATTTATGTTCAACTTAATAGACACTGAATTTTGTTTTGAAATATTCCCAGCCCTTGGGATCCTTAGTGTTAACTTCAGTCCAAGAACTTTTTGGTTCAGCATTGAAAAAGAAAGCTGCGGTGGAGTTGTAAATATTTGTATGTCAGTTACTGTATCATCCTCTAGCCCTTCTTTCCTAATTTCATCATGAAAGCATAAGAATTTATTTAATGAAGACTTATCTTTAGTTTACCAATTTAAGTTATAAAAAAATTCTATAAATTTGTGGACCATCTCTTTAACCTTTGCCATCCCTCATATTTTTCAGAAGGGGTTGTATTTGTCCATTCCAATTTTCTATTAACCATTACTTTGCGGGGCACTAAATAATATGACAGTCCTAAAGAACATGACATTTTCACATATTAGTGCATGAAATGGGCAATGAAATGAATACCTTGAGCTGATGAAATCTAAGTAGAAAGGCCAAATTATTTGCAATGTTTCTCTTCCACTTTTTGATAGTATTAGCAGTATTGACCTCAGTCACTGGTTATAAGTGCCAAATTCAGAATATATTATTAACTTCTGCCAATATCCATTTATATCCCCTAGAGAAGTGAGTAAAAAGTCAATGCAATCTACTTTCTAGCTGTGGGCTAGACATGTCTTGGATATAATTCCCAGAGTAAACTTAAATGTTGTCTTTCCTGTTAGCAAATAGGGCTAATTTTATGAACAGTTTGTGCATTAACAGGGATCAGTGATATATGTTTCTTTGCTTTATCTCTTCATGGATTTATTTCCCTCATGTGAACTCACATCATGGGACTGGGTTGCCTTGTCAAAAGACAGAGCTGGGGCATGAACTTGCTGAGTCAATCACCTGCAGATTTACATAGGGTTTCTTTGATGAGCATCAACCTGTCCTATTCAGCTTGCCTTAAATTTTCTGTAGGGATTTCCAGGTAAAAGTATCATTCATTGGAATCCCTTTTATTGTACTTGAAATAGTGTGGTCTATGGCTAGCACTTTTAATAAAATTTTATTTTTTCGATGCAGGACAAGACGGCCTGATGACCGGCTTGCCACCTCGGCCCTGTCAGTGCTGATGCTGTGGTGGATGGAGGAACCAGCTTGCTGGAAGGGCCTGACACCTGCCAGGGAGATCCTAGTGCCTTGCTGTCTCCTTTCTGCTCTTCTGACTGGCCAATTTCATGTCAGTTTCCAGGGCCTGAGTCTTCATTAGACAGCTGGCTGTAACTGAAGAAGACCCACACCCTAAAAGTCAACATTAAGTTGGCAAAACAATCCCCTGTGACCATATAAACCCCTGAGCAGAGAGCTCGTTCCCTCCTGGGTCCTCTCTGCCAGGAGGTTTGGTTCTTGTAGTTGTTGTAATCCAGTTTCTGTAAGCAAATCCTGACTTACCACTAATCCTGTGGTCGTGGATTCCTCCTTCAAATTGCAGAGACCAAGAACCTGAAACTCCAGTATCATATTTGAGCCAGCCAGAGGAACAGACCAAGTTCTGGTAACATTATGATCATATAGTCCTAATGATACAGCTTGGACTGTGGTCTCCTGCAATTTAAGAAGGCTTCTGGCTCTTCAGTACCCAATCAAAAAAAAAAATTTTTTTTTTCTTACAAATTTGTGGTTGAGGCCCAACCGTATTCTTAAGGAAGAATATGATTTCTCTAGAAGTCAGTCTCTCTAGCTGTTGAACTTCCTTTATAGTCTGAAGTGTGGGGCGCTGTATCAATGTAGTCCAAGCTTATATGGCATATCATATACTGCTCCAGCTTATGCAATTAGTCCTAACTTCTTAGGCTGTAAGGGACCTGAATTTTGAGGGGAACTAGACAGTCAGGTATTGGGTCAAGAAACTGTCTTCTTAATATTAACCTAGGTATTTTTACATTTAATGTTGGAGGTTCAGCTAAACCTTTCTTGCTGAAATGCTTCTGAGTGAAGATAAATCAATCATAACCCCTTTGGGATTTTATATTCTAGACAGTTCATGGAGAGAAAGTTGTGGTTCCCCTCAGATTCCATAAAATTTTATCCAGGTTTTTCTTGACACTAAATCAATTTTGTTTTTTGTTTTGCCATTTTAATTAGCCATTCTGAGACTTCTACGCTGTTTGCTCAAATTGTTGCCCTTATTCCTATTTTGATTTTCATTGTTTTGTAAAGTCATAACATTTTTATCTTTAAGTTGTATATGACTGAGGTAGCTCTGAGATGAAAGTTCTGAGATTACCTCTTTATACCCTACTGAGGCTCCCACAATGAAGTCACATAGAGTATTTGTGCTAGTGGGTCTTTTTTTAATACAGTATCAATTATTACCTAAGTGATGGGCATCTCATTAGGGAGCTTATTTTTTGTTGTCATACAGGCATTCCAATACATCTTGCATGAATAGCAAATATAAGGTTTTAGTAGGTGGGACTCATTTATAATAACACAGGAGGGGCTGGATAATTAATGAATCCCTTAATTCATTCTAGTAAAGTAAGGACATCTCTGTGAACCAGAACAAAGGGAGCGACCACTTGAATATCCACCTGAGCCCAAACATTCTCCTTAGCTCTGTAGTGTTCGAAGGCAGAGAAAAAGCCCTTTAATCTAAAATTCTCAGGAGTCATGTTAATAAGGGCTCATCAGAGAATTGCTTTTGATGATATACAAATTTACTTGATTCCTTCAGCATATTACTACTTTTGTGAATTTTTATCCTTTTATTATCAACTTGTTCCATTTTACCGGTAATTGGCCTCACAGGCATAGTCAATTTATTAAATGTTGCAGTTACCTGAGTTTTTTGGTCATAGTTCCTCCTGCCTGAGGGTAAATCTTACCTGAAGGATTTGGTTAGTACAGAAAGCATTAACTATGCAACTAATTTATTAGGCAATCTGCTATCAGTTTAAAGTTCCTCTTAGTCCATTTTAATAGCTTCTGATGTTCAGGTCCTACCATTTCCAGATTCCACTGGAAAAGTTTTATTATCAGTAACACAATCCAGCTGCAATGACAGAGTCTTCAAGAGGTCTCACTGAGACCATTTGTAAATCATCAATCTCACTGTTTTCAATAAACAATACTGACAAGGTAATGTAAACTATCCCAAACTCCTCAGACCCATGATTACAAAGCAACATAAATATAATTTATGCCTTGATTGTTGGTCAGTGTCTGGTATAGCTTACTTCATTAAAACATTATCAGGCTAATTTCAATCTTGTTAGAGTTAGCCCTTATAGTCCACGTGGTATAGGAATAGCTTTTTGTAAAATCTTAATCCAACGACCATTAACTCTAATGTATTATATTACCCTTTAAAACTTTCCTGGAATAATAGTTATAGCAAGAAGCTCAATTGCCAAAAAGTTACATTTAATAATGTGAGTATTGATATAATGGGTGTGTGTGTGTGTGTGTGTGTGTAGACATATATGAAGTCTGCCCAGAAATTATCCAGCCATATTATTATATCTGTATTTTTTATGTTACATGGCTGGATAGTTTCTGGACAACATACACACACACTCACATATATATGCACATGTACCTATATACCTATACTATATACACATACTACATATGTAAAATTATTTTTAAATATTTTCTTCCTCTTAGGATGCTTATCTTTAATTGTGTGTCTATTCCTTCACCTACTGTGGATGAAGATATAAAGCGTCTTTGTAGCAGCATTTTTGTCATTACTAGAGTATAACTCATCCTATTTTAAACTTGTTGGGTGATACTCTCATGCGGGGAACTCTAGTTTCTGTCTTCCTGGGATCTATGGTAACATTTACTGTCTGTCTATCCTTACTTCTGTCCCTGAATCATTTACTAAAAAAAACCTAATAGCATATGCAAAACACAAAATTTGTTAAGATGATGTCTACTCCCTTGGATGTCTTTCATTTTAATGATTACCTCCGCCCCCACAAGGGATAGATTCACTTCAATTCATTTATCTTTTGTTTTCAATCAATATCCAGACCATGGCCACCATTCCACTGTTTCTTATTACATTAAAAATGCACATTTTAAAAACATTCAGAACATTTTGGTAACTGAACAAATCAGACTGTCCACATCACACAGTCTCAACTTTGGTTTTTTAATAGTTTCAGTTTCCTCTTCTGTTAATTTTTTTTCTGTTTTCATCTTTATTAGGTACTGGTGCCTAGACTAGCAATTGTGGCAGCCAAGGCCAGGCAGTGTACTTGGCTACACCATTATGTGACTGCCTTACATCGGCCATGTTCAAAATTTATGAAATTGTGATCTGCCTTTTTCTACATTAAAATAAAAGCTACATTTTATTATTATAAAAAGGGGAAAAGAGAGTATGCTGGGCACAAAAACCATAGTTACCTTGGCTCTCTCTACATAGACGGTAGTAAAGAGAATGGAGGAGTAGGGAATGAGATAGCAGGAGGCTTGCTCACATAACCAAGTATTGGGGGTTTTGTTTGTTTTTAATCCTGTAAATACTAGGCTGAAACAGTAATTTTCTAGATTTGACTTAATCTTCCTTTGAATTCATTTCCAAAGGAATAATGTCTTTTAAGCTTATTACCCAAGAAATCAAATTCAGCATTTTTGTTGAATGTGGAAAGAATGACACAGGTCATGTCCTGGATTATAGTTATCAACACCTGCTCAGCCATCTTTAATTTCTTGTTAGGCAACAGAAACAGAGGGAAAGTTTATTGGAAAAACTTTTGGGGTGGGAATGGGGGCATAAGGTGGTACAAGAAGGAAATTGAAATATCTTATTTAGTTATCTAAAATGCATTTTTTTCTTTCACTAACTTTTCTCATGATTCACTGATATGTCAGACATGAATTTAAATACAGCCAACCTCTTGGAGGTGTGCTCTACAAGGAAGGTGACTACTGAATGCAGCCATTAGGATTCTTAACAAAGAGTATAAACAAAAATAGAATCATGAAGTTTAAAGCGAGGCTAACAATCTATTGCTAGCTTGTATGTAAGCTTCTATTGTAGCTTATATTTTATAGTAGTGCCACCATTTTTTTTGTATGTGATTTTCAATATTTTATTGTGGTAAAATATGCATTACAAAATAATTTACCATCCTAACCATTTTTAAAGTTATGGATCAGAGGTAATAAAAACATGGACAATGTTGTGCCATCATCCATCTCCATAATTCTTTTTGTCTTGTAAAACTGAAACTCTATTCTTATTAAACAATAAATCCTCACTACCGGCTTTCTCCACCCCTGCAACTGTCATTCTGCTTTTGGTCTCTATGAGTTTTGACTACTCTAACAATCTTATATGTAAGTAAAATGATTTAGCATTTGCTTTTTGTGACTGGCTTAGAGCACAGTATCATTAAGATTTATCCATGTTGCAGCATATGTCAGAATTTTCTTCCTTTCGAAGGCTAATACCCATAATAGATCTATACCATATTTTGCATATCCGTTCATCTATCAATGAACACTGTGATTGCTTTCATATTTTAGCTATTGTGAATAATGCTGCTGTGAAGTGAATATATAAGTATCTCCTCAAGAATCTGTTTTCAATTCTTTAGAGTATATATTCAGAAGTTAAATTACTAGTACATATGGTAATTCAATTTTTAATTTTTTGAACACCATACTGTTTTCACAATGGCTGTACTACTTTACATTCCTGCCAATAGTATACATCCTCTCCAAAATTTGTTATTTTGTTTCTTTCTTTTTTTTTTGGATAGAAATCATCCTAGATGGCTATGTTGTGTTATTTTATTATAGTTGTATTTGCATTTCCTAAAAGATTAGAGATGGTGAACATCTTTTCATGTGCTTTTACCAACTTTATGCCTTCTTTGGAAACACTTTTATTTACTTCAGTACTTTGCCCATTTTTAAATCAGGCTGTTTGCTCTTATGTTGTTGAGTTTTAGCTGTTGTGTACATACTCTGAATGTGAATTGCTTATCAGATGTATAATTTAGAAATATTTTCCTCCTATATTAGGTTGTCTTTTTACTCTATTTCTAAAATAAATTTTATTGTGTATATTTAAAATATACTGATATCATGCAAATCAAAAAATTTCTAATATGGATACATATTTTTTCTTTCATTGAATGCCTTTAATGTCAGATGATCCTACAAAACACCATCAGATTCAATGGCATGAAGCTTTTGCCCTATATTTTCTTTTTCTTTATGAGCTATATTTACATTTATATATATTTATGTTTATATTTACATTGCATTTATTTATATCTACAAAGACTTAAGTCTTACATATAAGTACTACATATTTGATCTATTTTTAGTTGATTTTTGTGTATGGCATTATGTAATAACCCAACTTCTTGAGGATTTTTTGCAACAATAAGGGACATTGGTCTTTAGTTGTCTTTTCTTATAACATCTTTGACATTGGTATCAAGAGAATACTGGCCTCATAGAATAAATTAGGAAGTGTTCCTTCTTTTATAATTTTTGGAAAAGGTTGAGAAGGATTGGTGTAGTTCTTTAAACTATTGGAAAAATTTACCTGTCAAGCCATTTTAGTGAAAGATGGTATAGGTAGTATTACACTTAATATTTACAGGTGCTCCAAGTTACCTTCAGGCTTTGTCCCAATAGACTCATCATATGTAAAAAAGTCATGATTCAAAATGCATTAAATATCAATAAACCCATAATAAAGTAGAAAAATCACAAATCAAACTGTCATAAGTCAAGGACCATCTGTATTCTACATTTGATGAGAAATTAAATTACAACTAAATATTATATGTTGTATCTTTGCCCCATGATTGCTTATCATGCGTTTATTCACTATAAACATTCTATAGAGATGATTGAGAAGATGGAAACTTTAACAAGATAGAATAGAGTTATTACTAAAAACCTAAAAAATATACTTAAGCATTTTAAATAACTATACTATGTTAATCCTTAAATATAAATTTTAGAGCACTGTAAAATACAGTTATTATAATAATTTTAAAATAACTTAAATTTTATTGATGCTGCTAATCCTTCTGGTTAATTTATATTAATGGTTATTATCAATATAAACACATTTATTAAAATGTACAGCTAACATGAAGATACTTAATACGTTTATATATTAATGGGGAAAATAGCCATTTCCCATTGATCTTTTTTCCTTATGTTTTACATCATTTGCCCCTTGCACTTGGAAACCCCTAACCTCACGGTTGTGTTCTCCCAAAATTCATATGTTGATGTCTCAACCTTCAGTACTTCAACATATATATTTGGAAACATGGTCTCTATAGACATGATTAATATGAGGCCATTGGCTTGGGCTCTAATCCAATCTGACCTGGGACATATACACACACAGGAAAGGCCATGTGAAGACCCAGTGAGAGGGCAGCCTTATGTAAATCAGGAAGAGAAGCTTTAGAAGAAATCAAAACTGTCAACACTTTGATCTAGAATGCCTAGTCTTCAGAACTATGAAAAAACAAATTTCATTTTTAGGCCACCCAGTCTGTGATATTTGGTTGTGGCTGTTGCCAAAGACTTATATACCTTCTTTCACTCATCTAAACATGACTAAGTTTCATCTATCTAGCGAGAGCCTACAAAAAGGTACCTATTCATTCCTTTCCTCCCACATCCAATGTATCTTCTTAATTTACAGTGTACTTTATTTCATTAATTTTATTTCTACTGGTAAACAGTATCTCTCTGAAACCATGTACAAAAAATGCTTAAAATATTTTCTTGATGCATCAATACATGCTGAATGAACAAATGGAAACATGGAATGCAGCAGGACAGGATATCAGAATCAAAGAAAGGGTTTCTTGAGATAGGAGACACACTAGAAGTTGAAGGTGCAGAATAATCTCAAGAGGAAGCAAAGCAGTGCTTTAATTCCTGTTGAATGGCTTTAATTTTTGTACAACAAAACTGGAGGCAGGGTAGAGCAAGTTGATGTTCTGGAGACATTTCTTTGTAGCTGGTGGTGGTGAGATTAGGGAGAAAGGATTCCAGCCACCTCTTCCTGGGGTGCCCTGCCTGGAAGAATCGCTTTGAGGGAGCAGGGAGGCAGCAGGAGATTCCAGGAGCCAACGAAGAGGTCAGGAGCAGTGGAGAACTGGCACAAGAAGCGAGTACTTGCATGGGCAGAAGCCAGCCAGTTGGGTGATGGCTTTTAGACAGAGAAGGCCAGTCCTGGAGTTTATTTCTTAGAGCCGTGTACTTCCTGTAGCTATCTTGGCAAGCAAGTGATCTTAAATAGCACCCAGTACTTAGGCAAGCAAGTGATCTTAAATAGCACCCAATAGCCAGGATTGAACCACAGGGTGGAGCAGAGCTCTCAGCATTTGGTGGCTCTCAGGGCACCACCATTGTGAAAGAGCTGACTGGGAGGAACAGCCCACAGGGTCCTAGTACCAAGCTGGTTCTGGCATGCCTACTGAGCTAGGCAGCCACTTTTGGGGACACGCAAGCAAAACCTGCTTTTCTGGGAAAGCCACTTTGCTGCAACGGGACACTGATTAGAAATGTCAAGAAATGTATGGCTGACTAAAGTGTTAGGCTCCCAATCCTGTGGGGATTGAGGGCAAATAAATCAGGAAAAGAATACTGGGTCACCTCAGCAATTAGATAGTGGCTTCCAACCTTCATCTTTTACAGTCCTTTCAGTATCGTGATTAGCATCTCTTAACCCTGGAAAATCACCTCACCTTTTATCCATGCAATATATTGCTACATATATATATATATCTTCATTGTTTTCAATGTTTTTCCCCAAAGTTTTGTTTTGTTTTGTTTTTGTATTTTTAATTTTTTATTATTTCTCTCTTTAGTAGTAATGGCTCCATTTTTGCTGTAACTTTTCTGCTCCTTAGATTTCTTTTTCCACATTTTCCTGGGTTTTTTTTTCTCATTTTTTTTTATTTTCTTTTTCCCATTTTTACTTTCTTCAATAATAAGGGCTCCATTTTTGCTATGCTTCTTCTATCCCTTTTATAACATCTTTGCTTTGACTTTCTCTCCTATTGTCTCTTTTTTTATATATATTTTTCTACTTTCCTTAGCTTTCTATGTAAACTTCTCAAATAACAACTAAGATATATTTCCATCTTTTTTTACATCTTACACAATTTTATTTTGAATTTTCTCTATATGCTTTTATTATTATTGTTTCTTTTTTTCTGATCTGTTTCATTCTTTGTCAATCTGTATTCCATTTATGGGATGGAGCCTCACCCTAAGGTCACGACTGGGGATCCACAGCAATGGCCTGGATCAAGGAGACCTTGATTCCCAGTTTAGGATGTCCTTCTAGCTTTAGCCTTTGGAAGGATTCTATTGGTAGGTCCCCACTGGAACATACTGCCTGTTTTCTTTTTTTTCTCTATTTGGTAGGGGTGGGATATTGTTTTTGCTCATGCTGGTAAGGTACTTACCCTCGAGATCCACCCATCCCAGCCCATTAGAGGTTGGGAATTGTGGCTGTGGGTCAAAGTACACTGCTGAGCACCACTATTACTCTCATATTTCCCTTTTTCTTCTTCTTCTCTTCTTTTTGTCAACCTCTCCTTTTACCTCCTTGCTTTTTCTTTCTGTTTTCTCATTTCTATCTTTACTTCCTACTCACCCTTAACTCTTCTCTTCCTTATGACCCTATACAAAAAAGAGACTTCAACACCTAAGCACAGATATAAAGTAATTTAAAGAGAAGAAGGAAGTAAAAGGAAAAAGTAGGGGGGGGAAGCAGGTAAGAAAAAACACTCATGAGGAGCCTCACCCTAAGGCCACGACTGGGGATCCACAGCAATGGAATCCACAGCAACAAAAAAATCCTCACAACATGAAAATCCAGAACAGAACAAACACCCCTACCCCAAGGGATCATTAGGTGGGTACCACAAAGGATTCCATCTACAAAGAAATAACAGAAATGACAGAAAATGAATTTAAAATGTGGGTGGTAAAAATAATAAAAGAAATTGCAGAGAAAGTGGAAAAATAACAAGAAAATCCAAAAATAGAACCAAATAAGGGATGAAAGATATGAAGAATATAGAAAGAATATAGCAGAGCTTAATGAATTGAAGGAGTCAATCAGGAAACTTAAAGATGGAATAGAAAGTATCAATTAGACAGATTAGACTATGGAGAAAGAAGAATCTCAGAGCTAGAAGATAAAGTTGTTGAGCTAACATATGAACTTTAAGAGGCAGAAAAGAAGAGAAAAAAGAATGTTTGCTCAGAAAATTACAGGATTTTACAAAGTGTTCAAACATAGCAATTGTAAGTATCCCTGAAGGGGAAGAAGATCATCCCAAAGGAAAGGAAGCCCTACTAGAAGATAATCATAAATAAAAATTTCCCAATTATCACCAAAGATTCAAACACACTCCTTTTAGAGGATATGAACCCCAGGTTATCTCAACTTAAACAGAGTATATCCAAGACACATTGTCATGAAACTTTCCAAATACAAGATGAAAGAGGAAATTCTACAAGTATCAAAAAAAAATGTCAATTGACCTATAGGGGTAGGTCAGTGAGGATGACAATGGAATTCTTACTTGAAACTTTTCAAGCCAAAATAGAATGGTCATCTACCTTTAACCTACTTAAATAAAACAATTTTTAGCCCAGAATGGTATGTTCTGATAAGCTAAGCTTTAAAATTGATGAAGAAATCAAATAGTTTACTGACATGCAAATATTACGGAAACTTACCACAACAAGACCAGTTCCACAAGAAATACTTAGACCCATTCTCCACACTGAACAACACAATGGACCACCATCAAAATAAACATCCTGAACCTAAAGGACAAAACCTACCACCCAAAATGTGCCAAGGATAAAAATAAACAATGGACTTTCAAAAAATAAATAAATAGAAATCCATCACACTTATCAATTATCCCAAGACTTCCTTACTGGAGAGGCACAGGCTGGCCAATTGGATAAAAAAGAACAAGCCATCTATATAATGTCTCCAGGAAATACATGTAGTCTTTAAGAACAAAACTAGGCTCATGGTAGTGAGTTGGAAAATATTATTTCAGGCAAATGAAAATCAGGAGAAGTTGCAGTCTTATTTCAGGTACAAGTGTATTTAAAGCAACTACAGTCAAGAAAGAGAAAGATGGTCACTTCATAATGGTCAAGGGAACAATACAACAAGAGGACATTTCAATTCTAAATATTCATATACTCAATGTAAAGGCTCTCAGATTTTTGAAACAGACCATAATTGGTTTAAGCAATATGATATCCTATAATACCATAATATTGTGGGATTTAACAACCCTCTTAGATATGGACAGATATGGACAGAGCAAAAAAAAGTTTATTTTTTGCTTATTTTTCTAAGCAAAAATAAACTAAGACACAAGGGACTGAAACGCAATCCTAGAACAAATGTGCTCAATAGACCTACCATTCCAAAGCTAAGGAATGTACATTCTCCTCATTGGTCCACAGAAAATTCTCAAAAATAGATCACATCTAAGGACACTAATTCATCAAAATTAAAAGAATTGAAATTACACCTTGTGTCTTTTCAGACCACAAGACAATAAAGGTAGACCATCAAAAATTTTCATCCTCATACAGAACCATGAAGCTCAACAACCTTATGCTGAATGACTGTTGGGTCAAGGAAGTAATAAAGGAGGAAATTATTAACTTCCTCAACTATAACAAAAATGAAGACACAAGCCACCCAAATGAGATCCTGGAAAAGCAATCCTAAGAGGGACTGCTTATCACATTAAATGCCTACATTCAAAAAACAGGAAAGACAGCACACAAACAACTGAATGAATTATCTTAAAGAAATGGAAAAGGAAGAACAGTCCAATCCCAAATCTAATAGAAGAAAAGATATATCTAAAATTAAATCAGAAATAAATGAAATTGAAAAAAAATTATTCAGAAAATTAATGAAACAAATAGTTTTTCCTTCAAAAAGATAAATAAAATTGTTAAACCATTGGTTAGATTAACTAAAAACACAATAGTAAAATCTTTAATAAGCTCAATCAGAAACAAAAAGCGGGAAATAACAACTGATACCACAGAGTTATACAAGAATATTTCTGACCAAAAACTCTAGGCCCAGAAATTTGACACTGTGGATGAATTGGACCAATGAATACCTGGATTCATACCATTTCCCTAGACTTAAGCAGTAAGAAATAGGTCTCTTGAACAGACCAATATGAAGCACTGAAATTGAAGAAACGATAAAAAAGCTCCAAAAACAACAAAAAATAACCCCGGCCCAGATGCTTTTACACGATAATTCTCAAACACCGTCAAAGAAGTGCTTGTACCAATATGGAAGAATCTATTCCAAATTATTGAGAAAGAAGAAACTTCCCTCAACATGTTCTATGAAGCAATCATCACCCTGATTCCAAAACCAGGAAAAGATTCAACTAAAAAGGGGAATTACAGACCAATTTCACTAATGAATAACAGTGCAAAAGTACTTGGTAAAATTTTAACACATTAAAAAATTATACATCACGATCAAGTAGGCTTCATCCCAGAGATTTAAGGCTGATTTAACATATGTATATCCATAACTTTAATTCACCATGTCAATAGAAGAAAACAAAGACAATACGATCCTTTCAATAGATGCAGAAAAAGCACTGGATAAAATTCAGCATCCTTTTCTAATAAGAAAATTTAAGAAAATAGGTATAGATGGAACATTTTGTAAGCTGATAGAAGCCATCTATGACAAACCTACATTTACCATCATACTGAATGGAGTATAACTGAACACTTTTCCACTTATAAATGGAACCAAAGATGCTCACTATCACCACTAGCATTCAACATAGCTCTGGAAGTTCTAACCAGTACAATCAGGCGAGAGGATATAAAGGGCATCCAAATAGGGACAGAGGAAGTCAAACTCTCCCTCTTTGCTGATGAAATGATCTTATACTTAGAAAACCCCAGAGACTCAACCACAAAACCTCCTGTAAGTGTTTAAGAAATACAATAAGATCTCAGGGTATAAAATGAATGTTCAAAAATTAGTAGCCTTTGTATATGCCAATACAAACCAAGTTGAGAGGCAAATCAAAGATGCAATGTTCTTCACAGTAACCTCAAAGAAAATGAAATACTTAACAATATACATAACAAAAGAGGTGAAGGGGCTCTACAAATAGAATTATAAAACCATAAGGAAAGAAATATCAGAAGCCTTTAATAAAAAGAATAACAAAACATGTTCTTGTCTGGGAAGAATCAATATTTCGAAATGTCTATTCTACCTAAAGCAACCTAAGATTCAATTCGATTCCCATTAAAGTACCAGAATTTAAGAACTGCAAAAAATTATACCTTTGCATCGACCTGGATAGAGTTGAAATACATTCTACTTTGTGAAGTATCACAAGAATGGAGAAGCAAGTATCCAATATATTCAATATTAATTATGAGGCCAGTAGATGTTCTAATAAATGCCCACATAAGGGAAAAACTCAAATCAATTAAAGGTGGGGAGAGATGGAATAAGTGACGGGGGAAACAGAAGAGGGAGGGACGTGGGTGTGCTCTCTCTTAATGGGCACAATGTTAGGGTGTATGGCACACCTCTTGAGGGTGGGACACAATTATAAATGCAAACATTGTACCCTATTTCTGTATGCACTCAAATTAATCTAAAATAAAAGAAAAGAAGAAAACTCGATATTTTCTGTTATTGGTAGAAGGGGTGAAAAAAAGTCTAGGCATTTGAAAGGAAATTCAAAGAAATACCAAGGGGCATGTTAACAACAATGGACAGCAGACAATTGAAAGGACTGTTAGAAACAGTGAAAGCAAATAGGTGCCATGAATAAAGGGTTTAAAAGCACAGGAGACTGAGAGGGGTTGTCGGGTAACATTCCTTCAGGTTACTTTCCATAAACAAATTGATGAAATTTGTAGAACAACATCAACCCCACTCTTCTTAACATTAGAAATAGAATTTCACACAGTCCATGTGAAAGTGTGTGGGAAGTCAAATATTCAGATTCAGAATCGAGGATTCTGGCTTCAAGAAAAGCCCGGCTGGGCTGTGTGTTTGCTGAAGTTAGAGCTTTGCACAACTTTACAAGTCCTGGGTAGATATTGACTAGAAAAAAGAAAAAGACACACAGTTTGTGAAAGGGATTAGAAGTTAAAATAGATACACACACAGTTTTTTGAGGAATAGTCTCCATTGGGGATTATATGGAGTTTATAAGGATACAATCTCAATTTGACATTTCACTTTAGCAGCATCTGAATTCAAGGACTAAATAATGTAAATAACAACAGATACTGAAAGTAATAAATGGCTGTATTTAAACATGATCAGTATGGAGGCTTAATTCTCTAACTATCTCTTGTCCTTTCTAGCAGGATAGGCTAGGTCTCATTTCTTATACTACAAATATGTAAAATATTATAGCATACTGAATGCAGAAACACATGACATTCAAATATCCTTTGTGAATTTGACATTGAAATTTGCATGCATGTAAACATATTTTTCAGCAAAATATACCATTTAAGTTAACATATAGTGGGTTTCTTATATTAATCAATTAATAACTATGTTTTTAAATTCTAGTTTGCCATCTTTAATATGACAAATACAAATAAATATAACTTACATAAAATACTTTGAGGTACTCGGTGAATTTTTAATCAGCTTTATTTTTTTAGAGCAGTTTTAGGTTCACAGCAATATTGAGCAGAAGGTATAGAAACTCTCCACACACCTATGCAGAGCCTCCTGCACTATCAAAATCCTCCATGAGAAGTGTGTTTGTTACACTCAAGGAACCTCCATTGACACATCATTATCACCTGAAGTTCACAGTTCCCATTAGGGTTTGCTCAGTGTGGTACATTCTACGGGTCTGGTAAAAACATACAATGAAACGCACACCCCATTAGAGCATCATACGAGAAATTTCACTAGCATAAAAGTCTTCTGTTTCACCTACTCACTCTCTGCTCTTCTCTATCCCCTGACAATTCCTGATCTTATTATTATCTCCACAGCTCTGTCTCTCCCAGAATGTCATATAGTTGCAGAATCATACAGTACGTAGCCTTTTCATACCGCTTTCTAGTACTTAAAAATATGCAGTTAAGTTTCTTCCGTATTTTTTCACGGCTTGATCATTTTTTTTTTAGTGCTGAAGAATCTTCCGTTGTCCAGATCAGATGTGCCACAGTTCATAGACATTCACCTACTGAAGGACATTACCCAAGATTTGGCAATTATGCATAATGATGTTATAAACACCGGCATGCAAGTTTTTAAGTGGACATAAATTTTCAGTTTCTTTAGAGCAGTATAGGAATACTATACTTTGCTCATCTCCATTTTCCCACTGAATATAGTGCTGGTGTAGGACAAACCATAAAGACTTATTTGTTAATTAAAACAAAATCAATACCAAATTAGGAAAGTACCTACAGAAATTATCTACGGAATATAATCCTGGGAGATAGAGAAAGAAATATAAACTTCAAAAGGTTATATACATGAGAAAAAAAGAGTTGGAGGTAATATATCTTCTCACTTCTTTATCTGTCTATGCACACATATACACACACACACACACATATACACATCTATTATCTATTTTTTTTATAATTTATCTATCCTGATATATATGTCCTAATATAGCTATATCCTGATAGTGGAAAAGATATGAATGAAGGGTAAATTATAAATTGAAAATATTTAGAAGTTAGAAGAAAGAAATATATTTTTTATTTGTTTGTTTCATTTGTTTTTCTTGAGACAGTCTCACTCTGTTTCCTTAGGTAGAATTGCAAGGCATCATAGCTCACAGCAACTTGAACTCTCAGGCTTGAGCAATCCCCTTGCCTCAGCCTCCCGAGCAGCTAGGTCTATAGGTGCCCACCAACAATGCCAGCTAGTGTATCTATTTTTTTGTTTGTTTTAGTACATATGGCATCTCACTCTTGCTCAGGCTGGTCTGGAACTCCTGAGCTCAAGCAGTCCACCCAGCTCAGCCTCCCAGAGTGCTGGGATTACAGGCATGAGCCACTGTGTTTGGGCCAGAAAAAGTTATTATTAACTGACTTTTTTTGATTTGTACCAATTAAAAACATTGCACATCCTTTTTCAGAACATATAGTAATAGCCAAGCAACTATTGAATATATGTTGCATGAGGTATTTTTTTTAAAAAGTGAGGTATAAATATGAATTCCATTACCTTTAACGTCTTTATAAATGGATTTTTAAAAGTGTCAGCTTTCATTACAATACCATATCCATTAATGTCACAGGTAAAACATAGAGGCTAAAGAACATTGTCCAAAACTCCAGCTCAGCTATGCTAATATTTTATGGGGTTTGTTTCCTGTTGTTTGTTTTTTGCCTCTGAGAGAATCTAGCAGTACTTGACCTCTCCTTTTTGATTAGTAAATCTATTGTTAATCTGCAGACATAAAAGCACAGCTTCACTGCCTTTTTTGTTTTTTTTGTAAGCTTGTAAATGGCTTCTCTCAAGAATTCAGACAACCTTTAACAAACCTAAACAATGAGATTATAGACATGAAAGTACACCATTAGCTGCTTTTTAAAAACAAAGTCCTGAGGGAAGGCGGACTATGAATGCCTCCAGAAATTGCACAAGTCGGGGTGTGTTTATGGAGCCTCTGCTGTGAAAAGACTTCTCCTGCAGCCTGTTATGAAAGAAAGAAAATGATCAGAAAAAATCTTTCAGAATTATTTTCTATCATCCATGATTCCAAATTACACTTTCAATAAAAATCTTAGAAAGAAATTATCTCAGTTATCTACCTTCTTTATTCTAATATACAAATCTATAATTTTGAGGCAATTAGGTGAAGCCTGCTTAGACACAAAAGGTGCAAAGATTCTTACACATCTAAGTATTCCTTTCCTCCTCACGTGAGTCATCTTGGATCCTTTGGCACAAATTTTCTCTTGGCCTGTAATAATACTGTAAGTATCACTATCTACATGGAGGCCATATGCTTTCCAAGTCATGCATTGAAGCAAACAATAGTTTGCAGAACTGGTATGTGCATACAAATAAATTCTTAAAATAAAAATTTAAAGAAACACTTCTGTTTCTGTAAAGCTTTGTTGATGAAAATAGGTTCATGTGTATTAAATAGATCATTAAATCTAAAAAGTGCTTTTCATTGCATTTTGGTTCATAATCCACTACTAATGAAATGGAAGTATTTCAAAGCTTATAATGAAGAAATGTATCTATATAAGACAACTCACGGCTTTGTTTTAGGCACTACTTAAATATAAAGGCAAAACACTACTGACCTAGTATCAGTTTATATGTTGAAAGCAGATGTAATTTTTATCTTTCACTGCTAGTGATTTTATCAAGAGAGAAAATATATGCATAATGAGGAATATTATAATGTTAAATTTTATTATGAGGGATAGCTGTGTTGTAAGGTATGCAGCAGCCGTCTCCGTCCCAATGAACTAGATGTCATAGAACCCTTCCCCAGGTAGGAAAAAGAAAAAATACCTGCATATGTTGCCATATGACTCCTGCAGAACAACATGGATAGTTGGAAAATTCCTGTCCTAGAAGTTCCTATTAATTATACTGAGATACTGATAAGAGAGTCACCCATATATGTCCAATTATAATTACTATAGGACAGGCCAGAGTACAATGGCTCATCGCGGTCATAGAAAATAAAATATACACAAAATTGCCAGGAAAATATACCATGTTTAAAATTGAAATATAATTTGAACATAATTTAGAGACCTGTCCAAAGTAGGAGGGCTCATTAATAAAAAAAGAACCAATTGCTATATCTAAAAGAGAATTAATCTGAATGCCAAGCATTGTTTCTGTTTGAACAAAATTATTTCAACGCTAAGAACATAAATCTATAGGTATTATTTTTAAATCTAAAATAGGTAAAAAGTAGGAATAATAAAGAAAAAATTTTAAAAAGCGTTTCAGTGATGAGTTTATAATAGTTACATTTATAAATATTTTATCTACTCTTCAAAATATTTGTAGTATTCAAAAGAACCAACCAACGTAACTTGCCATTAGAGTTCAAAATTTATGAAAATTTGTTTCCATCACCGCTAAGTATTAAAAAATAGTTTTAAAAGTTTTACTTCTTATATACAGGTATATATATGCTAGTGTAAATTTACTGGATTGCAGTAATAAATAATGTGCCAACCATTCTCTTCCATTTCATGTGGGAAGAGTGGGTGGCACCTGTGGCTCAGTGAGTAGGGCTCTGGCCCCACATACCAGAGGTGGTGGGTTCAAACCCATCCCTAGCCAAAAATTGCACATGGCAAGAGCCCTCAGACAAAAAGGAACCTATCAGTATCTCAGAAAGCATGTGACAGTTTCAAGAGTGCTTTTCATCTCGCTTTTTTAACAGTTTTATCCATCATTTCTCAAATATGTATGGCCAGGAAATTCTTTTAATTTTTGCCTAAGAAAATTTAATAACAACACACACTTTTTGAAATTCTGGGGCCTGTCCTCCTTACCTTGGATCTGAAGCCCTGGCCTGGTGTGGTCTGTCTGTCCTTATATTACAGGAATAAGAACCCTACAAGCACTGTTGCTCGAAGATCATCTCTGTAAACAGACTGACATCCCTTTATTTTCTAATATTGATTCATTCTCCATGACATAGACAAATCAATAAAAATGGGCAATGTATGCTCTGAAATACACAGAACACCACACTTTTATTTGAGACCTTTAAATGATATAAATTTTATATTAAGAAGATAAAATATGAACACTGTCATAAAAACTTCTAGCAGCATTAAAAAAATACAATGAAACAATAGTCTCCTTTCTATCCCAGTATATCAGTCTACTGTGTTAATATTCTTGCATAGTCTTCCAGAAATATATATTGTCCTTTGAAGAGTGTATTTGTGTGTGTATATTTGTATACACGTATTCACATACACAAATTGGAGAGTATTTTACTCAATGTTTTTCACTTTGCATTTTTTATGTCATTACAAATGCTGGGGAAATTTTCATTTCAGCCATATCAGCACTTATAAATTCACTAATTCTTTTTTGTTGCAGGGGGAGGCAGATTCTCATTATGTACTCTACCCTCGGTAGAGTGCTGTGGCATCACAGCTCACAGCAACCTCAAACTCTTGCACTTAAGTGATTCTCTTAGCCTCCCAAGTAGCTGGGACTCCAGGTGCCAGCCACAACATCCGGCTATCTTTGTTGTTGTTGTCATCATTGTTGTTTAGCGGGCCCAGGCCGGGTTTGAACCCACCAGTCCCAGTGTATGTGGCTGGCACCCTAATCACTGAGCATGGGTGCCAAGCCTAATTCATTCTTTTTAATAGTTTCAAAATATTCCAGTGGGTGAATATATTATATTTTGTTTAGTGAGTGTCCACTGGTGGTTGTTTTGATCGAGAACAATCAGTTCTGACTGTAGTCAAAGCTGTAAATAAGGTTTTTGTCCTATAGAATCTTTATATGCAATGTGTAAACATAACTTTCCCCAACATATCTAGCATTATTTTGCTTCATTAAATGTTTCATTTTGTGCAATTTGTTACTCAAAATAGCTCCTAGGTGATGAGATTTGTTTTCCTTTTAATTTATGAGTCAGGGTAAATAGTTTGCCATATGTTTAAAATCTACTTTTTCTCTTGACCTCTGCGTCCATGCTGTTTTCCTTTTGGCTTTTTGAAAACCCATGATTTGATACTTAGACAGGCCTTCATATTCCAACTTTGAGGGTGACTACAGAATGCAAGATGATTATATAGTTTGAAATATACTCAGGTTCTAAGAGAAAAGCCTCAAAGTAGAGGGAAGTGGCTTGGAATTTTCTTCTCTTGTCATTAACAAAATTAATAGAATAACAATTTGGGTGAAATGAAATAACTTTCCTCCTCATCATTTAGTGATGCAAAAGAATATTCTGAGACATATCAAAGAAAAAAATGTTGCTAAATTTGAAATGGATTGCCAAGAATATTTTCTATAAATAAAGTTAACATTTGATATTAAATGTAGCATGGTAATAAGACAACAGTATATTTTGTCAGCACCAATCCTTGTGGTTTGACATTAACCAGATGCTATGACTGCCAACTGCGGAATTGCATGGCTTCTAAGTTTTCCAGCCAAAAACAAAATTCTCTTTGTCATAGTGATTATTGAAGATGGTCATAACTTATTATGATCTTTGGGGATCTATCTATAAAGCACTTAGAGTATCAATTGTAGCATTCTGAAAGGATGAATGGATAATCACCAATAGAAGATTGTTATTACCAATCAGGTTTTTTTTCAAGAATCTGAAGCATACTATCAGAGCAGATATACTATTCTATAAGTCTTCAATTCCTAGAATGATCAAAATGTGTGAAAAACTTGTTTCCAAGATGTTATATTTTATACTCCCCTTTGAGTCAGAATCTATACAATTTTCTACAACCCCCCACTTCATCTCAGTATAAGGCATTATTTTCAAAGAACAATCTGTCTATTACTTAGAAAATTATTCTATGAAAATCTATGACAATTTCTCACCTTTTAGATTGTTTCTTTCTTAAATCCATTTCATTGCTGTTATCTCAATATAGTCTCATTAATGTTCATAAATGTAATAAAGTTAAGCAAATCACTTTTTAAATGTACAATTAATAGGAACTCCTTGAAAATGGCATAAAATTTCTGAAATTATGATTAAGTTATTACCTTTGTATTTCATTCAAAAATACTCATTGAAGAGGTACTCATGATTTAATTATGTACCAGTCACTACTTTGTGTGACAGGATATAGCACTAAACAAAATGGTAAAACTAATGGTCTTTCCATTTAGTAAAGCTCCATGGACACAAGAAATCAGAATAAAAAGAAATATTCAGTAGGATAACCGTATACCAATAACAATTCTCTCTAATTTCTTCGGGAGCTCTTTATGGTAAGAATTGACATTCAGCAAATCATAAGCAATTTGAAACTTTGAAGCATCATTTAAAAAAAGACTACATCAGATTGCTTGTGCTGTATCAGAGTTCAGCTGTTTTCCAAAGTAGGACATTTTTGCATTGACTCTCTATATAGGCCTATATAATCCTCTCTTTCACTTATTTGACATTACATTGTATTAAACATTGCATTATATAAAATGTCCCCTAATTATCCAGTTTCATTGTAACTCAGTCTAAGAAATAATTTTTATTGGTTTCTTATAAATCCTTCCAAAGATCATTATGCATACTCAAGTAAATAAACATCCATGTTACCTTCCTTATTTTTATGCAAAATACCATATCACATCCAGTCTATAATTTATTGCCTTTAGTTAACAAAATATTATAGATGCTTTACAGTTAGTATATAAAGAGTTTCTTCAATTTTTATAGCTATACTCCCGATCTATTCCATTTTGTGAATATGTCATTTTTAAATTGTGCCCTAAATATTTAATATACAACAATTTACATCATTCCAAGTAGAAACAGATGTTGAATAATTTGTTGGTATTATTTTACTGTAATTTCTCAAAATAATCTCACATTTGGCCAGTGTCATATTTTCTTCTGACAAATAACATATGCTCACAAATGCTACGATTAAGTGTGAACCTATCAATGTTATCTGAGGATATACATTTGGATTTGTTGTTTGCACCTAAACATTATTTTTTAAACGATACTTCAACTTTTTATTAAAACAGAAGAAAAAAGTACAATTCAATCCACCTGGGGAGACACCAAAAAAGAAAAGAGGATTAGCAGGAGGTGATATAGGACTAGGCTAAAAGGGGCTAGATAGATTATTAGAGAGAGAGCCGCCATAGAAGGAAAATGGAAGATGTGATGGGAAGGCTGCTCTATTGAGAAAATGATCTTTTAAAAAATATTTCATGCATTATTGAAGTAAAAATGTTATGATGATAAATTCTCTTTCTTGGAAGAAGACACAGGAGTATGGAAGCCAGTGGGTAAAAGAAGGATGACAAGGTAAAAGGAGCGTACGGTAGAGACATGAGGATTTATTGCATGCCCGTAAAGTCCGTGCTTTGCTTCTGTTTATTAGGATCCAGATTTCTATGGGGGAAGTGTTATTTACACTGCTTTATGATTTACATTAAATTTAGCTAATGGTGTGGCAGCCATGCCGTTGGAGTAAAACTCAGTTCATCCTTAACTTGGAACACCGAGTATTTCTGTTACCCAATGCTCGGTTCTTTCTACCTATGACCCAATAATTAGCTTAGGACTGGAGACTTTGGCCAGGAATACAATATAGATTTTTCTTTCTTTCTTTTTTTTTTTTTTTTTGGAGACAGAGCCTCAAGCTGTCACCCTGGATAGAGTGCATGTCATCACAGCTCACAGCAACCCCCAATTCCTGGGCTCAAGCGAGTCTCCTGCCTCTGCCTCCCAAGTAGCCGGGACTACAGGCACCTGCCACAACACCTGGACATTTTTTGGTTGCAGCTGTCATTGTTGTTTGGCGGGCCCAGGCCTGATTCGAACCCGCCAGTTCAGGTGTATGTGGCTGGTGCCTTAGCCTGTTGAGCCACAGGTGCCAAGCCTAGATTTTTATTTCTAAACAGTGTGGGGTATGGGAACAAAAAGCTTAGACCTCCATGGAGTCTGCAGGACATCACTGGCACACAAAGGAACACACCCCCCAGAGTCCCTGCTCCAGAGCTCTATTCAAACCATGTCTGCACATCACATTTCAGCTGGAACTTTTCAGTAGATGATCCAATTTTTTCTCTTACTATTTCAGGTAATTTGGCTTGTATTTTCTATTTCTTTTAGTTGGAAATATCATCATGAATTTAAAAAAAGGAGACGTGCTAAAGAGAGGAGCCGGAAGTGATTAAACTTAGTTTATTTTATGATTTGCTTATTTAGAAATTCTCTTCAATTTCCTGTCTGCTTTTGAAAAGGAACAAGTAAACAAAGTTCTGATTATATATATTTTCAATCTATATCTATATTTTATCTATATATTTGTATCCATTTTTGTCTCTAATCTCCCTCCCTGGTTTTCTTTCAGTGCAGGTGTTCCTATGCTTTTGATTCTTTATTTTATTCCCTTTATGTTTCTGTATTAAAATGAATGTACCTCTAAAATCTGTCTTTACGTTATGCTCTGTCAGATTATGTTATTTTAACATTATGTTTGATCACTGTTTGGCCTTAAAGTATTATATTAAAGTATGCAGCTATTAAATCCATTCTATAATCAGCAGTTCAGGGATACCATGGATGGAATCAGAAAAAAGTCACACTATAGTAACACATATGCTATCTTTCCATGTTCTGTTATTCATTGAGCTTCTCAAGTATGAATCTTAATGACATATATGCAATAATATAGCCCATACACTGCTGACCACAGAAGATATTGAATATTTGAACCAAGTACTCAAGTCTGCCATCAAGGTTCTCTATACTTGTGATGTTGTATCAAAAAGAGAAATGAATTCTGGACAGGGCAGAGTCACACAAGAAAAGAACGTCAGTATCTGAAATTGGCAATTATTGTCATAGGTGCTTAAGAGTTATAGGGACAAAAGAGGTTTTCTAACAAAATCAGCCCTTGGACCCTTATAAATAAATGACACTCTCATGTATTTCACTCAGAGGTAATCAGAAAGAGTCTTTGAAGAATGTAGACAGGAAGTGTCAGCTGTGCTCTTTACAATATTTATTACTAAGCAGTGATAGTCTACATTTGTTGGCAAGAGTATAGAACAAGCGTTAGGTTTGGGTGGTAATAATGTTGTATGACAAGGAGTAGAAACTGTTTTTGTCTATACTTCTGTGCCCATGTAAATAACTACTAATAATGGCTCTTTCACTTTTAAACATTGCCTAGTTTAAAGAATAAATTATATGATCTTACTTAGGAATGTAAGTGATCATGTGAATATATAAGGTTAACTAGAGGAAATTTTAACAGCATGTGTGTGTGTGTATATATACACACGTATATGTCTTATACATAGTATGTACACATACAAATAAGTGTTCCCTTGTTATCAAAACATCAGCAAACACATGAAATTAGGAAGTTCATTGACAATTTAAAGTCTTCATCCATCCATTGGTCCCTCCAGAAAAGTATTTCTTAACTCTTTTTCTTATCTTCACAGATGTTGAAATACAATTTCTTAGTTAAAACAGCCAACTAGTTCTTCATCATGTTAATAGCACAACAGAACAATTGCTATAATCAGGATTGGAGAAAGGGGGACAGGAGACGAGAAGGGAGAAAAGAGAAGTGGAGTGATATCAGCATATAATCCATTAAATTTCATTTAGTAAGCAATTTTTTGACTATGATGCGTAATAAACTAATGGATCGCAAAGAGAGAACCTAAAAGTGAGAAGATATCCTCCCCAAATAAGTGCTTATTCATTCAACCGATGTTTATAATTGCTCATAAAGTGCCTTGCAGTTTTGCCCTACTTTATTAAATTTTACCCTGCTATAGTAAAACTTATAGGCAGCAGGTGGAATCTTCCTTTTAATCTCAGCACTGGGATGCTGTCCTTTGCACTCCCAAATGGACATCCTGAAGACCTCACTGAAAATCTTTGCAGGCCACACGTCCAGTGAATGTGGTGGATGTGGTAAAAGTGTCTCCTAGGGAAACCGCATCACCGCTTTTGTCTGACGTGTAACCAGGAACAACAGCCGCTTACACAAATGGAAGTTTTATGAGCAACATATTGCACACCAGGCCATGGACTTTATGTGATTTACAGCTTTCGATCTGAAATGGAAGGTTTTACAATCTGTTTTCCTTGTTAAACAGTATTTCTTCTGTTAATCTGCATTGTAGAGTGGATCTTCACAAATAGAACACGTAGAGATGTTTCCCATTTTATTTCTTCTCATGTGCTTATAGAATAAACATATAAGAACCAGTGAGATAGAGAACTATGAAATGGCAGTGCTGCCTGGCTGCCTGCGAGATTGTGAAATGCTCCACTCCAGGGGTGTTGCTAGGAAGCCGCTGTGGCTCCTCACTGCAAATGAGCTGCTCATTACAGCCAATCTGATAAAGAGCCCTGCACGGATCACGCCGGGATTTTGAGCTCTTTACTCTAAGTTATTTGCTGAAGATTGCTGTGCTAGCCACATTTCTTTCCGGTTGATTAACATGCATATATTTATCCTTCCATTTTATCTTGTCATGCAGTTCTACACTATGTTGCTAGGAAATTGTCACACAAAATCACAGGAGAGACGATTTCAGTAATGCTGAAACTTCATCCCACGTTTTCCTCATTGTTTTAGGTTTTCCTTAGAGATTTTTCCAGATTTCAGGACCAAAGTATTTTCTTTAATTTTTGTTTTTTAGTGTCTCTCATCCAGGGAAGGTGTCTGTAGGTGAATCGAATGATTCTATTTAAGCCTTGGTGCTGCTCCCAGTGTGAAGTGGGTGAGTCAGCCGAGCTCTCTCTCCGGTTCTCTAATCTTAGCCATGGTGATGATGATGTTTCCTGCACACTTCACTTCAAAAACTCATTCTCAGAATCATGTAAGATATCACAAGAAAAAGCATTTTGAAAAATATATAATGCTGCAAAAAAGTTTGGGGGGTTTTCGGGGTTATTACTCTTTAAGCTACAGCACTGTTAAATAGAATTCTCTGCAGTGATCAAAGGAACATTGGAAATGTGGCTAGAAGCACTGACACATGGTAAGTTTAGCAATGAGGAGCTAAAGTTTAAATGGGCACCGGTAGCTACTGGCTACCACATCAGACCACACAGATCTACGGTATTAAATAATTTTACTTTGTAAACCACTTGCAAATAATCAACTATTAACCTAATAATTCAGGTTAATCTAGAAAAGGTAAAAATTAATGACACCTAGATTTCTAGTTTTCTCTGGGATAAACTAAAAACCAACTATCTTAAAAACCTCAGATTAAGAAATTAATTTGACAATGACTATATTGCTAATAGCTATATTTTATAACTATATAAATAATAAAAGTATATTTGACTCACATGAGAATATGCAAACACACATATATGAAATCTATTTATCTAGATAGTATGTTTGATGAGGTTCACTGATTTTATTGTGGAAAGTTCATTAGAGAGTCAAAAAATTATACGCAAGGTATATGACTATGATACTTTTACATCTCCTTGGTCGATTTGTTCCATTCTCTTTAATATGAATAGAAAGCATTTTCTCTTAGTAATAAATACAATTCAAACTCTTCAAAATCCTCCTTCTCTCTTGCAATTTTTCATCTTTGGTCACTTTCTAACCCACAGTAGGCAACTCACCTATTTTTCTGCTTTCTCATACGGTCAATTTGTTGAGAGTTTTAAGAACTTACTCTATACAAGACACTTGCTCGATGCTAAAGATACATCACTGAGCAAAATACAATGTCTGCCACTCATGGTTACTACATTCTAGTAAAAAATATATGTATTTTTTAATTAATTAATTTATTTATTTGGAAGGTGAATGAATGTATCAATGAACGAACACAGTCCCCTCCGGGGCAATGTGAATGAATGCATCAATGAATGAACACAGTCCATTCATGGAATTGAGGCCCAGGAAATTCACATGAAACTGACCTAGGCATAGGGAA
>CAUYON010182604.1:0-33698 GCA_963573935.1 Arctocebus calabarensis | reverse complement strand
CACAGGGCACGATTCATATACATTCAGAAATATTTTGATCATACTGTTACAGATATCCTTTATGGCATTTCCTTGATCACTATATAAAGACATTAATACTCTACCTTTAATAAGTTTCGCCAGTACCCTGCTAAGATGCACCGTAGTTTTTAAGCATTTAAAATTAAAATGAAAAGTTTTCTATACATTGCTTTAGCATTATCCCATGCTTTTGACATATTTGCATTTTCATTTTTATTACATACAAAGTATTTTCCAATTTCATTTGTATTTCCTTCCTTGAATCATGGGTATTTAAGTTTGTGTTGAGTTTCCAAATATTTAGAGCTTTCAAAATAGTATTTTTCTATTGAGATATGTCTTAATTTCAATTTGCTTGAAAATATACTTTTATGACTTTAACATTTTGATAGTTATTGAGACATTTTTGTGGTCAACCCTATAGTCTTATCTTGCAATGAATGTGTACCCTGATGATGATGGTGGAATATTCTGTGTCAATTTGATCAAGTTGGTTGATAGTGCTGTTCAGTTCCTCTATGTCATTATTTAGTTTTTTTTTCCGAAAAGTATCTGAAGACTTTTTGCTGAGTGATTACATACTTATAAGGTCTGGTAATTAAGGTCCTAAATTTGCCACTGTTGATTAACATTGGCAGCACCATACAAACAATTTGGCAAAGTATCGTAACCTTAGTATGTCAGTGTCTCACAGCTGTGATTTCAATGTGTGGTGCTGTCTTGAAGAATAGAGTTCATTATTGTTTTGCTGTGTTTTTGCGTGCAGTTGTTGAGGTTGTTGGAGCTTGAATTAGAGCAATGAACAAACATTAGATTTCTTCTTAAACTTGGCAAGAATAGAAGATAAATCAGAGACATGTTTGTCAAAGTTTATGGGGATCATGTTATGAAGAAAATAGCAATGTACAAATAGACTTAACATTTTCTGAGGGAAGAGAAAGTGTCACTGATAAAGAGAGATCAGGGTAGCCAGTAATGAGCAGAACTAACTTAAACATTTCAAAAATTCATTGAATTGTGCATCAAAATCATTGGCTGACTGTGAAAAGCAGAACAGATTACCTAAATATCAATAGGGAAAGGTTTAGGAAAATCTTCAACTGAAAAATCTTGGCCAGCAATTCATGGCTCTTGCATTACGGCAAGGCGCCAGCTCACATGGCATTGTCTATAAGGGAGTTTTTAGCCAGTAAACAAATAACGGTATTGGGATACCTTCCCTGCTCATCTGATCTAGCCCCCAGTGACTTCTTTCTTTCCCCAGAGATAAAGGTAATATTGAAAGGAAGACATTTTGATGACATTCTGGAAATCAAGGGTAATATGACAACAGCTCTGATGGCCATTCCAGAAAAAGAGTTCCGAAATTGCTTTGAAGGGTGGACTAGGTGCTGGCATCAGTGCATAGCTTCCCAAGGGGGGCACTTTAAAGGTGATGTAGGGATATTCCCCAATGGGGTATGTAGCACTTTTTCTAGGATGAGTTTATAAACTTAATTGGCAGACCTCATATTTTTCTTAGGCTCTTTTAATGAGTTGACCCTTCAATCTTTATGTGTTATCCTACTTCATACCTTATAATACCAATTGTTTTGAAGTCTGATAGTCAGACAACCTCTCTAACTTTATTATGACTAATGTTTCCAAGTACTATAATTTTCAATATGTTATCATTGAGATGTGCATTCTATTGTATAAAAAAATGGATTTCTTATAGAAAACAAATAGGTTTTGCTTTTTCATCCAGTCTCTCATCTCTCCCCTTTAATTGAACTGCTCAGATTATTTATATTTAATATAATTATCAAATTTGTTTGGGTTCATATCTAACATCATGCTAATTTTAAAACTAATTCCTCTCTGTTCCTTTATCTTTTTTTCTTAATAAAATTTTTATTATTCTATTCTAACACTGGTTTATTTAATGTACCCATTTGATTTGTGTTTTTAGAAGTCACCCTACATTTTACAATATGCATCTTTAATTTGTCCCAGTCTAAATAATAGTATACCACTTTAAATATAAGAATACCTTTCCTTTTAATTTACTCATTTGAATTAATAATCACATAATAGAAGCTTAGTGTAAGTTGGCATGTTATGTTTTGTATGACAGATTCTGACTCTATCTGATTTGAAATCCATATCTCAGCCAATTGGTGCTGGCCTGTTTTTTTTTTTTGTTGTTGTTGTTTTTTAACCGAAAACCCATTATTGGTATCCTAAAGATGTATGATTTGGCCACAAGGGTATTGTGATAGTACAGCAAGGATATAATGACATAAGCTTGTCAAGGAACACAAGGATGTTAGGAAGGGTAGGGACACAGGGGCTCTGTCTTACATATTCATGTAACTACAGAGCATAACAGAGAATCTGGTCAGGTACATCTGGAATTCTAAAAATATATCTGATTAAAGGATGAGTAAATAAATTTAAGGATGGCTAGCATAACCTGGAGAAACAAATCAGAGTTCTAGTATACATAAAATTATCTAGAAGGGCTTTGCTATTTCTCTTTGGGCAGAAGCATCAGACATTATAATTTTATTTAAATAATTTCACAAATCTGAAAAACAATTGTAAGGAGAGAGAGAGAGGTTTAACTTTTTGGATAAAAGGACTCAAAATCTTAGTCTTATTACAACTATCAAATGTACTCCGTTGAACTGAGATCATTTTTTTTTTTGCCTCCTATGATTCTGGAAGGCATCATGCACTAGAAAATTTTTCTGAAGACTTAATAAGTCATAAGGTCTCTATCTTTTGCTTTTCCTTGAGGACCTAGAAAAGTGATGGCTAAGGGGGAAATTCAGAGAGCTAGGGGAAGATTTGAAGGTAGAAAAAAATCCCAGAGGTCAAAGAAGTAAATTAGAATATTCTAATAAAAACTGCCTTGTAATATCCGTCTACTTATTCTTTAATCCAAAGCCCCCTCCCCCGCTTTGCTTTTCAAAATTAGATGACAGATTTTTTTTTACATATTTTCAGAAGGCTATCTTGTTCTATTTGTGATTGGCTGTTTTTTTCTTTATGTTAACATTTTTACTCTCTTAGGGAATGAGAGTTGGAAATAAAGTATTTCCAAGATTTGTTTTGATTAATTTTCACATATGATGACTTAACACATTTTTTCTAACATATACTAACATAAGTTCTGCACACTATCAGGAGAGAAAAGGGGACATATTTATTACATGACATAGCTAAATAGCTTATTTTCATATTCAGTTCTTCCTCTGCTACAGAGGAATGTCTAGTCTCTTCCAGAATTCTTTAAAGATGATATTGTGTCTTTATTAATTTCTCATTTTTAATTACAGAGTGTGCCTAAATAGATGTCATTATACTTTTTCAGGATTAAAATTGAGTCCCCTTGAGGATAAGTTCTTTTTAACATTATAAAAAGTCAACTTGACTCTTAGAAATAACTTACTTTTTTGAGGTCTTTTCAAGGTCTCTCATTCAATACTATTTTAGAGTTTTTGCAGTTTTTTAAAATTTCATTTGAAATGCATGTGAGGAATTTAAATCTTATGTATTGTTCAACTTTTGTGCCCCATCAATCAGTACATCATTCTAATTATTAAAAACCTATGGTGAGGGCGGCACTTGTGGCTCAAAGGAGTAGGGCGCCAGCCCCATATACCAGAGGTGGTGGGTTCAAACCTAGCACTGGCCCAAAACTGCAATTAATAATTAATTAATTAATTAAATACAAAATAAAAACCTATGGTGAACAAGTTTCCAGGGAGAACAAGGTGCCCACATGATGATGCTAAATTTTTAAAGAGGGAAACAAAAACATAAGTAGGAAGAAGGCCATGATTTGCATAAAAGCTTGGGGAGCCAAAGAGAGAATTTTTGGTTGGTAGTTTGAGCAGAATCCTAAGAATATGTAGGGTTTGGATGGACACTTTCACAGGAAGGACACTTTCGAGTGAAAGGATATTGTGAATGCAAGTATACTTGTTAGAAATACACAGCCGATCTCTGAGTTACTTTCAGTAATGTTTTCTCATGTTGGTGATATTGGGCATAGAGAAATACAGCTTAAAATTGAAAAGGTATGCTCATGAAATATTAGTTGCAGAAGGTGACATCAAGATTAGCTGGCCTAACTTAATTTTGTAAATGAAGAAAACGAGGAGGACAATTTCTCAGTGTCTAGTGCGCAGGTCAGACATTCTCAAATTCCATTTTGCCTTTCAGAGTGTGCTATCTGTGTGTCATACTCCAGAGAGCCCTAATCACATTGTCATGTGTTCACATTTGATTTGGTAAAAAATGGTCATTACCGAGGGTTTTTGAGGGGAAGAGGTAACATGATCTGAGTCACGCTTAGGAAGATTCCTCTGACAGCTCTCTGGAAGATGGATTAGAGTGGAGAGAGACTGAAGGATGGGAAATAAGTTACAATCTGATGTAACAGCCCAGAAGAATAATAAGAGTCTACACTGTAATGATGACAATGGTAATAAGGAGGAGGAGCTGGGCAGTATGCGCGCACACACACACATACCCATCTATTTTTCTTAGGACAGAGTGGCTGCATTTAATTTCTATTGAATGTGGGTTATAGGAGTGAAGGACAATTGGATGTTGACGTGGAATTGGTCATTTCATTGTGATAATTTAGTGTAAGGCAACATTATTAACAGAAATAGACTAATCAATGGCATATTAAGAATTACGTATGTGTGCATGCACACACACACACACATAAGAGACATAGAATCAGTAAGAAAAGCTTTAATGCTGCTATGGAGAGAGAATCTGTCCAAGATCTGGATTGCCGAGATGGGCTAGACATTGTCCCATGGAGATAATTACTTTGGAAAATCATCCCACAGTTTCAGTTGTGTGGTCTAATGTTCTCTCTCCACCCCCACGCACCCGCCCCCAGCACAGCACACCACAAAACAAATAAGGAAAAAAGAACCTAGGATATAGTCAAATATGCTGGATTATAGTTATGTAAAAAATAGAACTGAAAGAAAGCCTTTTGCCTAATCTTGTATCTATTTTTTATACACATTGGGAAGCCATAATTTGTATGCATTATATACGGTTTATATATTTTGGGTTTGAGGGTGAAAAACCTAGCTTTAGAATTCATGTATCATGATTGACTCTCAGTTCCATTTTCTTTCTTTTGCTTTAAGGATTTTGGTTAGAAATATACCACAGGCAAAACTGCAAAGAAGAACTGCATGAAAATTTAAAACCACATGAAAGGTCTAGAATAGAATTGAAAAATTGTGGAAGCTATTTTAGCTAATTTCTTAAAGTACATTCAGAAACATGTCACCCATATTTTCTATGGTTCAAGCAACTACTTTCATCCACTCATTCTAGTAGCTCTTATTTATTTTAGCTAAACCTCTATTTCTCTCCTAATTGAAAGGGGTGAAAATAAGGTACTGGTATAGCTCTGCCCATGCTTCTGAACCAGGAGACGAAGTTAACACAGAGTTGGTTTCCTAGTAAGGCTTTTCATGTTCTAGGTAAATAAACTTAGGCCAGTTACTTGACCTTCCTTGCTTGTTTCTTCAATTATAAAAGCAATATAGTAATAATAAGATGAAATTATAGGGTTGCTTTATGACTAAAATGAGTAAAAGACATAAAGAACTTAGAAGAATACCGGACTTATAAGTGTTTGTTATTTTTTTTCAAAGTTAGCAAGTGTTCTGACTTAAACAAAGCATCACTCTCCCTCCAAGGGGCCTATGAGGTATGTATAGCTTTCATGCATTATTTAGTTTCTTCATGAAACTTTTTACCACTTTGATGCCCAACATTTGATCATTTTTCCTGCAAAAAAGTGCAAACAAAATAGGATTAATCCATATCTTGTCATGAATATTTATCTTCCTTTTTACAGCTCTGCAAGTGACTGATTGAAGAAGCAGTATAAATTGAAAGTATCCCAAATGAAGGCTGTTTCATAAAGGTGTAATTGTTGGTACATATTAGTCTATACCCTTGACATGTTTCCTTGATTTTTTTTTTCTTTCTTTTTTTTTCCTTGGACTTTTGAGCCTATATAATTGAGACCTGGGCAAATATTCACTATTCCAAATCATGATAGGACATGGATGTCTAGTGTACATGTAAGAAGAGGTGGAGAGCAAGTCTTATTCTGCAATTCTTCATCCAAACTTCGCACTGGATCAGCACTGATGCTTCTTGTGTGATTTCCTGGGGATTTACATATTTAACATGTATTTAGTGAGGATGGGTCAGGATGCAAGGATAAATGAAAGTTCCCTCCCTTGAGGACTGCTGCAACAGTCTCCACTCACTATATATTAAGTTGTAGATCCATCTAAGCTTGGGCACCATTTAAATTTAATCCAATATGACAGTGGCAAAAAAAAAAAAAAGAGAGAAAATAATATGGCAGTTTAATGGTAGATTAAATGCATAGGGAAATTAAACCAGAAAATTATTTTGTGTATATTCTTATGTTCTTTGGGAAAAACTGTGAGCAATTAATTCATATGCAGACCTTGTATTTTCTAGTTCTCTAGTTGTCTGACCCTAGCGAAGAAGTACAACCTTTGGCCAGAAGTTATTGACTATGATATAACAAATCAAACATAAAATTGAGAAAAGTGAACTTTCTTGCCCCTGAATTAGGCCTGTGGAGACTCAGAACCAGACATAGGTGAATTATTCTCCTTGATTTTCAAAATCCAATCTTTTGATGAAGGGCTAATTACTATGGAGAGAGGAAATGATAGTAGATTAAAAAAAGTAAACTATAAGTGTGGGGGAGGAGATATACCAATAATTGCACATTTTAGAGGAAGGTTTGGACAGTATTACAATTTCTGCATATCTTGGCCTTGGGTGGCAGAGCGGTTTAGGCATTGCTAACACGCACACACACACAGAGGCATGCACTGGCAGGCATGAATGAACACCAGCACAGCTCACATGACTTCCCCATTTTCACACACACACACACCTGTCTTCCCCTCTTTGGTCCTTCTTAGCACTTCTTCTTTCCTTTCTTCCTCCCTTCCTCCCACCATTCCTTTCTTTTTCCTATTCAGGCTGGAAACTTCTCTTTCTCTGTTGAGAAACCTACACAACTGCTACCATTTCGCATGCCTCAACCTTGCTCATTAGTTTCAGACCGTCTGCTGCCCTCTTGTGGCCAAATTATCTACCTACCTCTGCCCCCAGCTCCAAGACCTGACAGCTTTCCTCAATTGAGACTTTTTTTGTGTGTGTGTGGTTAAACTGGCATCTCAAATTAACAGGCCTCCTTTTCACTGACCTATATTAAACTGCTGTCTTCTAATACTATGTGACTCTGAAATATGTTAAGATTATACATGTTTGTAACTATGTTAAAGACGACATACTCTATCATAGGGCGATTATTGTAGCTTTGGGGATATTTCGAAGTAATGTCTTTAACTTACTCATGTGGAGGATAAGCCATTTTATATTAGTAAATAATACTCTAATACAGAATGATCTATCACTTATCATCTAGTAAAACATATACAGTAGTAAAAGTGTTCTAAGAAAGTTATCAGGTAATGGTAAATTTTCAATCAAGTGATTTGATTCAAGTATATCTTCATATGCTATTTGTAATAATTACAAAAAGAAATGGTTTCAGGTAAAATTATTAGTTATGTCTTTTCATAGATTTTAAGTTTTTTTAAGAGATTCTAGATTTCAATACCGATGAAATAATGCATTCATCTTTGGGATCATTACACTTCCTTTTATAGCCTTCCTTTTTATATCAAGATGCCAATGTTCTTTTTTGACTAAAGAACAAAGCCAAAGTTAAAGCAAGGATAAAAAAATCATTTTATTAAAGTTGACGTGCATGTCCCTGATCATTCTCATTGCATTGCTTTTTATTTCCAGCTCCTCATTACCATTTTAAATTAAGGACAGATATTTAACTTATTCAATATAATGCTTTAATAGAAACTACAGAGCTAATTCTGAGTAGCACCATAGACTCAGCTGCTGTGTGTACTCAGAAAAGCTGACAATTTCATTTAAGAGGAACATTTTATTTTTCTTTAGTAAGGCTGTTGTTTAAAGACTATCTTTGGTAATTCCAATGTTTATGTTAAAATAATTCCTAATCAAAAAATTCAAGAAGATGAACAAAGAGATAGAGATTAAATGTTAAAGTCTGCTTGTGGAATGTTAATGTTTGAGACACTGTCACACTGGAACACTAAAGAGGCAGGTCGAGGTTATACTTAAGGCACACAGAGGACACCATCAAATCTTTTGCGAAAATAATTTTATATCTGAATTTTTTTTAAAAAGCAATCAAAGTTGCTGTGAGGAAGTCAGAAACCCTTATGTATGATGGTCACCATTTGAATTAAAAATGTATTTAGGATCTTTAATGGTCCTAAACCGCCCTTAGCATCATCATGAAACCATATGAGTAATGGATTATTTGGAGACAGAGAGTACAGAATAGTGATTGAATGAATAGAATATGGACTATTGCAAGTATTTCCAAACGGATGACTATGATGTTGACTTAAGCATGAGTCATCGATTGTTTACCACCGAACATGATTCTTTACCGTACGATAACTGTCCTTTATTATTCTCCTTTTCAGAAAAGGAAATATAGTTGGGATACTATCTGAAAGTATGATCATTTAATAGATAGCTGAATAAGCCTAGATGTTCCTCTTTAGAATTGAGTGAAGAGGGAAGGTATTTGTCATCTGGATTAAAATTCACCTCGCCAATTACCATGTCAAGCTCTCCAGTGACCCCTCTTCTTTACTGCATGAATACACCCCTACCCTGGAGGATAAAGCAAAAGGGGATTGTCTTCCATTGTTTTAGGGGAAATAATAACTTACTTAATTGTATGCTTTCAACACAGAGCATTTCTCTTTATTAGCTAAATGTATTAGTTCTAAACTTATGTATATGAAAATGAACATTTTTTCCCACTAGGAAGATGGTTCATATATATATATATATATATATATATATATATACATAATTTGTTCCTATTGTTTAAACAAAATCAACATGAGAAGATCATATTAGTTTATTACTTTAGCATTCTATTTCACTAACAGAATTCAAATCCCTCCCGAACCTAAAGGAGACTATTTTCTTTGCAAATATTTGTCTTGTAGAAATACACAAACAAAAAGACTTTTTGTCGCTGTCCTTGTTAAGCAGGGGAAATTCAGGCCTGAAAACTCTAATCCTCTCCCCACAGCCCCCCTCCACTTAAAAAATGCACATTATGCAAAAAGAATCAAGCTCTGTACTTATAAAATGAGAGATAGATATTTTTTCCACTACAAAGAAAGATGTTCTCAATGCCTTTCCTCAGGGTTTCATGGGACAAGAAAATAAGCAATTAAAAAACAATTGCGTGTGTAAAATAGTCTGTTATATGAGTTGTCTCAAAGGCTAAGCAAGAAACTACATCATCAGAAGTTGGAACGTGGTTGAATTGTAAATTTAGAGAACTTCCTATGTCTTTGTATGGCTTTGCTTTTAAATTCCCAAAATAAGAAGGGTTCCCTGGACTCACTTCAAACTTAGTGCGATTATTGAAAAATAAAAAATGTAGACTACGAAAAAGAAGTCCCTCAAATGAAAATTTTCCAAAAACTGCAGCCCAGGGGGGTACTTTAAGCTGCAGATCAAAAAGACAATGTTACTAAGACAAGATTTTAAAAACTTAATTTGTATTAATTAAAAATATATTCCAGTAAAAATATTGGACATATGTTTTATTCACAGGCATTAAAGCTAAGCCATTATTATCAGATGTGTATTAATGATGAGATTCATTCAATAATGCAGTTATTTTTATGTTAGACTGTTTTTTTTTCTGTGACTGAAGCATGTTTTGTTACCTGAAAGATTTAGCTGTGACTTTGCTGTTTTAAGAAAACACACAAGATCCCACCCCTGCCTTTTCTCCTTCCTCCTTTCCTCCCTGCCTCTCTTCCTCATTCCTTCCTTCGCTTTCTCCTTTCTCTACTTCTCTCATCCCATCCTTCTTCTTTTCTTTTCCTTTCCTTTTTCTAAGCCAGCCAATGGCTAGGTACACAAGCCCGAGGAGCAGCTCACCCTGTGGATACCCTGGTGTGCTGATCTACGGCTGCATGCAGACCACATCTTTCCTCTAAAGCTTCCAGGCACACATTGAAACGCGAATCTCAGAGATTGCAGCACCCAGATTGCAGTACAAATTGGTATGACCAACCAGCCCCAGCAACCATCGATCTTCATTCTTCCTGCCACCCTGGAAACTGAAACCTTTTGTAGCAAGAGGTAACTAAAATTCTGAAGTCGACTTGCAATATAGGGAAGCAACAACTTGAAGATTGGACTGAAATACCTGACAGCTCTCTGAGACAAAACAAAAACAAAATGTACCCAGGTTTCAGTTACGCTCTATTTGGCTCCTTTTCTTGTAAAATAAGTGCTGGCATATAACTCATTAGACACCTTGTGGGCTGCCCCACAAAGATGTGGGCAGTTCAATTTAGAGGAAGTGGGAGATGGATAATTCAGGGTTAGTGCTTCACAATAAATCAGGCTTCAGCATTAGACATGTTTGACACGCACTTCAAATAATCTTATTCCCCTAGCTGCTGGCTCATTTTTAAATTTAAACAAATATATGGACAATACCTGGGGGGGAGGGGAGTTTTTCAGTAACAATTTCCATTAATAATGAAATCTTGTTTGTGGAAGGAAATGGAGAGATCGTGTTTCCCTGATTCGTACCTGTACATTGAAGGGAGACGGGCAAATTGTGACCTTATGCAGGAGGCTGAAGCCAGAAGACCATCAGTTTGATCCATTCTCAGGTGTAACAGAGTATGTTTACTTCCCCCTGGAGACATGCTGAGCTGCTGCTCAGAGAATGTGCTTTTAATAGAAAGGGCTTCAGCTGCTTCTGTCTGCTCAGTATCTAGGCACTTCTGCCCAGCCCAGGGCCTTTCCTAGTGCAATTTGTGTGTCTAGTGGACGATCTCTCATCGCCAAGAGTAACTTGATATAAGTCTACTAAATAGGTAGAAGCAAGGTGTTAGAAGTGATTGTGGGTTTTCTTTTGATCAGAAAAATATGTAGTGGACGCTCCAGAGTTGACCACCTCCCTACATTGACCACCTCCTTACCTCGACCTAATTTTCATAGACCACACAAGCACCACATGTATGTATTGGTACAGTAGGCCTAGGTCCTGATGTTGACCCCCTCTGTATGTTGATCAGTTTGTAGCACTTCTTTGGGAGGTCAACTCACAGAGGTGTTATTGTATATTAAAAACAAATGAATAACAGAAATAAAACAAGACACAAAAACCCCCCAAAACCTGGAGTATCTCTTAATTGAGAATCATCCCTTGTCCCTTGAAGACGACTAGAATGTTGTGTAGTTTGCACAGTTATCAAAATGAAGTTAACGGTTAAACTTATCAAGAAGCAAAATAAAGGAACATAAAATAAAAGCGCAGACAGTGTTATTTACCAAGTATGTTGCCAAAAATTGACAAATGCAATGGCAATGCTAGTTATGGTGTGATGGTAGCAGCAGTCTCAAGCACAGCTGTTACTAGTTGGGGTTGACCTATTTGGAAAATTCAGTACAAGTTCTCTTACTTGAAAGAACCCCCTGTGGATCTTGGAATATAACTTTCCAAATTTCATCATGAAATAGAATATATTTGCCTTCCTCTGGAATGTAGGCTGACCTTGTGACTTGCTTTGACCAACAGACAATGATGGAAGTAATTCTTGTGCCTGACATAAAGATATGTTTGCATATAACATCTTAGGAGGCTTTTTCTTTTCTTTTTTAAGTTTATTATTTTAAAAATTCAAATTAATATTAGAGCACAAATTTTTAGGTTACAATGTTCTCATTTCCAAGGTAAAGTTCAAGAGCCCTTCACCCAAGGGGTGTGCTGAATACCCTTGCATTGCGCACTTTAGGTGAGACCCAGTCAAATGCCCTCCCTCCTCCCTCCAATCACCCTTTCCATCTCCCTCCTCATCTCTCACCCCTTCCCCTTGCTAGACTATTTTTCATGTTTTATCACTTATAAGAGCATGTAATTATATATATATTGGTTTTATATTAGTATTGATTACATTGGATATATATTTTTTTCCATGCTTGAGACACATTACTAAGAAGAATGTGTTTTAACTGCATCCAGTCAAACATAAAAGATGTAATGTCTTTTTTATGACTGAATAGTTTTCCATGGTATACATATACCACAATTTGTTAATCCATTGTTGCTTCCATGACTAGTGAACGAATTATGAATTGAACAGCGATAAACATTCTGATGCAGATATTTTTGTGTTAAAATGCTTTTTGTTCTTCTGAGTAGATACCTAGTAATGGGATTGTGGGATCAAATAGAAGAACAACTTTTAGCTATTTGAGTAGTCTTCACACTTCTCTCCAAAAAAAGATGTATACCAGCAGTGAAGAAGTGTTCCCTTCTCCCTGGGAGGCTTTTTCATTCTTTGTTTGCCCTTGGCTGTGGCAGAGAATCACCTGTCACTGTTGCTTCAGATAATAAGTTATTACCTCCTAAGAGATGGAGTGTATTATAAAATCCATTATTATCCTTCTAATCTAGGTTTTAAATGCTGCTTTCTCCTCATGTTCCCTCAGAAAGACTGCTTTATATTGCTTAATTCCAGTCACAGCTGACTTTTAGAATATGCATTTTGCCCAACTCTTCATAAAATATGTGCCCCGGACCAAAGTGGGGCAAGTAAAGCAAACAAGACCCTTGGGTTGATGCAAAATTTACAGGAGTGCTAAAAATCACATCCATTACACAAAATAGCTTAATATATTATTTCCCAAAATCAAAATGAGTGCCAAAGTCCATGAAGACTACATATATCAACATTTTAAATAAGGACAGGATCATATGGAACCACATAGCTTTGATTTAGGCTAAATAAATCTCAATTCATTTTCTTGGTTTTGCTACTTCTCACTTGCAAGGCCTCAGAAAAAAATTATGTGATCTCTCCAAATATTTGTATTATTTGTATGGTAGAACTACTATTGTCATTGAGAAATAAAAGAAGAAATAAGATAGGGCAAAAAGCACTAGCTCTGTTCTTACCACATATCCCTACTCAGTAAATGTCATTGTTATTGATGTGTCATTCTTTGCTTCGATGTGTGTGCTTTTGTCTTTTTGAGTTCATCATTCAATCAACAAATATATTTTGAGTCCTCCTCAGTGTCCTTGAGGTTGTTCTCTGCAATATTTTTACAATTATGACTTCAACGGTAGGTAAAAACAAGCACAAGCCTTGACAATCCAGAATTTTACATTCCTATTGGAAAGATAGACATGGATCAGGTAATCACAAACACGTTTAAAACCACAATTGTGATGAGTAAATAATATACGCGTTATATTTAATCAGCCCATACTTCAGTATGTAAGTCCCAAGCTATGAAATGTACATGTATAATTAGGTGAATAGATAGAAAAATAGCATCTTGAACAGAGAATATGGCTTTTTAAAAATAGTTGAATAAAAATGTTTGAAGAGAGATCAATGATGTCAATTGCTCCAAGAATGTCCATTAGACTTAGTGACATAGAGACCCTTTATCATCTTAGAGAGAACTTATATGACTCCAGGTTTGGCTTAATGTAGAAAGAGGGGGGCCAGTATATAAAATCAGTATGCCTTTTGTACAAAAGATAATAAGAGGAATGAAAACAAAAATTATATACATATACCATATATACACACATAAGCACATCTTCATAACGGAATAAGAAGAAAATATTCTAAAAATTACAGTGCTTAATTCTGTAACTGATTTTATGGTTGTAGCTGGAATTTATAAGTACTGCTACTTTGCATTCTTTATTTGCTTTGTCTTTAGCAAGTACCTCAGCTGGTCATGGTTCTGTAACCTGGTGAAGTGACTCAAACCTTCAGTCATGAAGAATCTGAGCCATTGGTAGTCTTAATGGAATGGGACAGCTTAGTTTTCTCTTGACCTAATCACAGGGAATGGAAGTACTAAGAGATGCTGTCAGTGACACCCTGTACAGAGTTCTCTTTACCTCTACTGTGGAAGGTCAATCCAGATCAATCAACCCAGGCAGCCCAGCATCTCCTTTTCTTGCCTGTAGATCCAGAGGCTTGAGGAGTCTGAAGATGCAGCCGTAACTTTCAGTTATGGAACATTTTTGTGCTTTTTGGTAAGAGCATTCCTCCCTCTAAAATTAAGACTTCTAACTCAGCACAGTAAAATTGTCAGGGGCAAGAGGCAAACATTTTTCTAGTGGGTCACTAGAGGTGATAGGAAATGGTGCCTTTCTCATTTTCTCTCCTTAGTTCGTGGACCTATGAATCCTGGGTATGGGAAAATCAGTACTATACATTTGATGTTGATCAAGAACAAATGCAACCTACTTGAGAAATTATTAGCAGCCCTGCAAGGTATTGAGACCTTGGGATACCACAACCAGTTCTTCAGAAAGCCAATCCACCACTCTTATCAAATACCTCATTAGGACTGTGGACAGCATGGCAATTCTAGCAAATTGCAAGTGAGCAGGTCCAATGACAAAATTCTTTTGCTATGATGTGAGTTCCTCTATCAAAAGCAATCCTGTGTGGGATAGCATGATAGAGTGTAATGAATCCTGGATGTCTATGGATGATAATTTTTGGAGAAGCTTTATGTATCAGTTCAGCAAATCCATCCAGTGTCTATTTCAGTAAGAATAAAATTCTATGTCTTCCATAATAGAATCTATCCAATATAATCGACCTCACACCAGGTACTTGGCTGAGTATCTCACAGAATAGTGTCTCATCAGGCATCCAGTGTTGGCTTTTGCTGCTGGCCATAGCCAGGTTAGACTTCATATGTCGAAGTCTATGTTGCTGAGGTCAAGTGTACCCTCTATCCCTGCCAGTATTTTCATGAGTCCACTGGGCAATGGCAGGGCTAGATGGGGAAGAAGATGGTTCAAATCAACAAGATGTATCATCCAATACACTACTTAAATTTTCCTCTGGTGAAGTCACCTCTTGGTTAGCATTCACATGAGACATAATATTATCATATTTGTAATGCATTCTGAGAAATATATCTACATGTATCTCTCTCAAATTTCCTTGTCACCAATTTTCAAGTAATGTTCCTTCTAAGTTGCTGATGATTTATCCAAACTATTGGCCACAGCGCGTGAATCATTACATGATCAAATACTCAGCCATTTCTCCTTTTAAGCAAAGTGAAATGGTGGAAGTTCTGTCCACTATGAGGATTTCCTTTCACTTCTGTCCTTAAGAATGCCCCAGAACAGGGCTGCTGTGCTATAGCTGTCTACTCTCAGGCAGTGCCAGCATATTGTACAGAACCCAAGCCCCCATTTCTACCTCAGGTCCCTGTTTTCTCTTCCTCTGTTGATAATCACAGAGGACACTTCACAAGACTATAAGTGCATACTGAGAGAGAAGGTGTTACAGCAGGCGCAGGGGCCATGGGCATTTGTCTACTTCTTTTTGTCTCTTGTGTTTTCAGAGCCTGCTCAGGACTGATCACATACATTCCACTTCCATTTGATGACACAGTGCTGTTCTCTACTTCCTACTTTATGGCTTATGGAGTTAGATAACAAATATCTAGTTCATTATGGGTGGCAAAGACCCCATGATAACTTGGTAGCCCATGGTTAACTGGGAAGTCTCTACCAAGGCCCAGTGTCAGGTCAAGAATTATTTCTCATAAAGTGAGTAGGTAGGGGGGCAATAGGGGGGTTTTGCTCAAAACTCCTAAGGGTTTGCACTGTGGTTCACCTGCAGGGACCTGCCAAAGGCTACAAATAGCATTCTTGTCTTCTAGTGATGCTTCAAGGATATTTTGATCTGCTGTTTTAGCCCAAGTGGTAGAGCAGCTTACACAGTAACTGGATGTGCTGCAGCTCCTCCTTTTTATCCTGAGGTATTCTCAAAACATCCAGCTTTTTAGGTCATTTGGTAAATGGATGAGAGCCACTAAAGAATATATTGCCAATTTCTTACATAAGTAAAGAATAGATTGCCTCCCCAGTGCGAGGGGGCCCACTAAGAATGGTGCCTCCTTTTCACCTGTTAGAGGGGCCATCTTATTCTCCTTCTTAGGTGGGATATCTTCACAAACCCTTTACCACTGGACTGCTAGAAATTTCAACAAGGTATAAGGTCCTAGATTTCTTGTCAGATTTATTTTTCATCCTCTGACACAAAAGTGTGTTATCAAAAAGTTCAGTGTTGTTTACTTTTGTTTACTATGTTCAATCAGCACAATGGCATGGACCAGTGTGACATCTTGAAGAAGATGAAGGTGATCCAAGTTTCCTGAGAGCTAAGCCATCTGTAGGATAAAGAAGTTTTGAGGAAAGACTACAGATACCAGGAGACTATTCAAAGCCATATTTAAGCTAAAATGGTTTCATTTTGAATGCCAGCGACTAATTATACTTAATTTGTGCAATGCTTTGCTTTAAACTTTACAATTCTCCTCTAGGAAACAGAACCACTGGCAAATATTCCAGCCTCTTATGGAGTGTGAGATTAAATTATCCTCAGAAATCTTTGACACAGTATGGTGAGGGGGAAGAGGCATTTGCTCATCTACCGATTAAGCTGCAGGTCTTGGAATAATGTCTCCTATATCATGTGATGAAGGACAGAAAGGTTTGACATACTTTAATTTTAAATTAAAGAGATGCTTTAAAAAGAGAAAATATGTAATGGGAAGCAGTTCGATTTGAGAATAGGCCATAAAATGGGCTGTTGGCTTCTGGAAACAACATCTGGAGAATATTATTATTCAGGATTTGTATATATTTCTGTTTAGGGTTTGAGAGGCAAATATGGCCAACAGAAATCTTTGATGGAATTGCTGTCCAGGGAATAAAGACAAGGTTTACTTATGGCTCTTCCATACTAAACATTCATTTCTAATATAGGGAAAATAATCATTCACATCAGAAAACATTTTTTTTTTCAGGTTCTCACTGTAATTCAGGCTTTGTGCAATTGCTTCGAGAGTAAAATAAATGACTGAACCATGCCTTACAAACTTGAGAGAATATGTGGAAATGTAAAAACATCGTTATGAGATTTTTTTTTGATGAATTTTAGAACTATAGGAAACATATGTCAGACAGATAAGTGGGGCTAGAGATGGCGGTAGTACAGAAGTTAATTCCAAACACAGCCATGAGCAACGGGAAAGGCAAGTGAGGTACAATACAGCGTAGGTGCAAGGAATTATATCAATGAGTGAAAAATAAGATTCAATCCAAGAGACAAATAGTAAGCACTGAAGGTGGGAAGATAGCAGGGACCATGTAGAAAGCCTCATAAAGCTGTGACCAAGTTGGAAAGATTCAGTCTCTTTGGTATCAACTTTATAACTTAACTTATATACACATAAACCACAAAAAGCTTGTTTTGATATTTTCTTTAGGTTAGCCCAATTTGAAAAAAGAAAACAATTTGAGGCTATCTTTAAAATTTAACATTAGCTTCACAGGAAGAAAATTGTTACCACTTGCTATAAATGAAAAGTAATTTTTAAAACCTCAAACAACTGTCATTAAAGGCTAATCAGTTTTCATTATCTGTCAGTGATAGATTTAGGATGCTGAATTAGCCTTGGATAGAAAGAGAAGCCAGGATAGCACAGAAGAAAACAAGGTCAGTCTGGGCATGATACATAGGCCAGGTTTTGGGTACACAAAGCAAAGTTCAGATTCAATGTCAGTGCTAGACGTTTAGCTCAGGGACACATCAACAGATGGCAGAAAAGGTTATATTGGTTTAGCTTTTGCTTTGCTTTTTTTTTTTCCTCCTCCTCTTCCTTCTACTTCTCCTCCACTTCCTCTTGTGCTACAATACAATTGTAACCAAAATTGTTTTCCATCATTCAAGGATATAAATGTAATAGATTTGTCTTCAGGACATGCTCTCCCAACCACAAACTTCTGCTCCATGGTAATGTTTCCTTTTCTTTTTTTGTCTCCTTCCTTAAAGTCCCACTGGCCCTGGCTGTACTTTGGCTTGACCCTTTCCTGCTCTTACAGATTTGACTCTCCCTACCTCCATGTTGACATTGCCCTGTGTGAGCAGCCCTGCTATGATCTGAGTGTTTTGTTCCCCTAAAATTCATACACTGAACTCACAACCCCCATAATAGTGTTAGGAGGTAGGACCTTCAAGAGGTGACTAGGTTGTAAGGATGGAATTAACTTAATTTTTAGTTCAAATTGCTATCACTTATAGGTTGCATTTCAGTGCTCCAAAGCATTTTAGTCATTGAAACATCTTTGACATTCTAAGGCACTTTTCCCAAAAGCATACGTAGAAATAGTGTTTTTATAAAAGCGTCTCCTAAGAGTTAGCAAGCCCCTTCCAACAGGTGAGGACACAATGAAAGGTCACCCTTTGTGAACCAGGAAATGGGCTCTCAGTAGACACTGAATCTGATCTTGTGGCTTCCAGGACTGTGAGAAATAGAATTTTGTTGTTCATAAGCTACTCAGTTTATGGTATTTTTTAAAAGCAGTCCAAATGAATGAGGACATGTTTCTATCCCATGAATTCCTGTAGGAACTGTCATATATCACCCTTGTCTTTAAAAAACATTAAATGAAATGATATATGTATTATATTCCTTTAATTCTTCATTCTCTCTGAATAATAAACTGAAAATTAGAATAAAGATGAAAGAGCTATATTAATATAACATATTAGTATAGAAGACAACAAATTATGAAAAAAGAAATATTTGAACAATGACTTTCTGAAGGCAGGATCTTTACTCTGCTAATCTAACCTGCCATTGATATTAAATGCCAGTGGATCACAGAATAAACGTGTGAAAAGCCGTGTTCTACTGTTTGAGGCCACGTTGACCAAGCATTTCAGCTGAATTTAATAACTATGTGAAGTGTAAGATTTTCCCTTCTGACAAAGAGAGGGTTGATGAATGTGATCATCTGTTTGGGACAATCACCAACAGCGTGGAACTCGCTGCAAAGCAATGAGGATGGGATGGAAGCTTGCTAGATTGAGGACACTTTAGAAGATGAATGTCTGGGGAGAAAATCAAGATTGACAGGGAATGTAGAAGCAGTGTTTTCCCACAGTCCAGAGGCCTTGCAGCAGGGCTGCCACGCAGTACAGAATAGCATATAATAAAATACCACTACTTTTCTGATAACAGAAGAGTTTGATGCTGGTGGGACTAGGATAGGTGACAATGAAATCGTGCATGAACTCTCCTACACACTCTATCTCTTCTACACCCTCCTCTGTCTTAATTTTTAGTTCAACGTACTATTGTTTATAGGTTGTATAGTCAGTGCTCCACAGCATTTTACTCGTTGGAATATCTTTTTCTCACAATGTAAGGCACCTTTCCAAAAGGCATGGAAATGATTCATTTTCTGATACTTCCCCTGCAGTGTCGGGCCTGGTGCCTTGCCCATAGACCGCGCCCAATAAATGATGGTTAATGAAGAGTCATTTTCTTACTGAAGTACTGAAAAGTTTGACAAACATACTAAGTATAGATATTGATGTGAGGAATTTAGTTTGACAATCTCCAAAGCCTATAGTGGCCAAAGTGCTAAGAAATAAAGAGAGGCCATTGTGTTTAGAATAAATTAAGAAAAATAATTTACTCTTGTGATGGATGAAGCTAGTTCCACAAATGAAACGTGCAAACGTTGGTGATATGTCTTTCAAAATGTTTATCAGGCAAAAGGACTTGAGTTGGTTAATAAATTGAAAAATTAAGATAATCACAAAAATTTAGAAGAATATAAATTGAAGATATTTGTTATTGAAAAAGCTTAGCTCTGAGATTGCAATTAGTGCAATTGTTGAGGTATGATTTTTAAAGCCCTGATATTCTGGGATTGGTTGATGGAATAGTAAAATATAATTTTTATCCCAAGCAATGATATGCTGTAAAATCATATCAAAAGTGTAAATGTAGCCTGGGCACAGTACCTCACTCCTGCAATCCCAGCACTTTGGCTGGGGCAGAGAATTGCATGAGCCCAGGAATGTGATGTTTCAGTGAGTTATGATGATACCACTGCACTCTAGCTTGGAGAAGAAGAGCTTGTCTAAAAAAAGTGGAGAAGTGGGGTCCGAGATATACAATGAGAAAAATCTCTAAAGGCAGAAAACCTCAGGCTGGTTTCTTCTCTCTTATCAAGTTTATTATCAAGTTCTGTGAGATTTTAGGAAAATCTTTTGTCTGGAGGTTTTAGATTTCCTATTTGATTGGCCCAAGTCAGATAAAAATGAAGTAGTATATGAACTCTGTGATGTGCTATGGTCCTTCTACACCTTGTAGAATTGTACTATTTTGAATTTAATAATTACAGAAGATTTGTTAAGTTCCAAATTTATTCCCAGTATTTTTGAGGCATGTAGCCATATACTTGAAATACATATTTTAAACTAAAATAACTTTCCATTTCTAGATTTTGTGATTTTACTTACAGATGTACTTGTCAATATTTTAACCTCCTGAAACTATGTTATATACACAATGTGACACAGAATTACAACATACAGTATGGACCAGAGAAATGCAGTGGAACATGAGGGAAGGGCTCGTTCTCCCTCTGCTTGACACTCCCTTTCAAACTCCTCCTTCACTGCCCTCAAACGGATTTATGGTTCAGGCAATTATCACTTCATCTGAATTTACCTAGACTATACTCATTAATACTAAAAGAGGAAAATGTGTAAATAAAGTAGATATAAGATATATGTAATTCCCTTGGTCCATGTGCAGTGGTTTCATACTTTGGCTTTTGGCTACATATAATTAACCTTCTTCTGTCCTCCAAGGTGGTCCTTGAGTTGGGCCTGCTTTCTCTGGATTAATTGAATTATCTATCATTCCTCGGCTGCGACATTTCAACCAATTTTCCCTCTGTCTATGAACTTGGTACTGACTTCTGCCACAATACACAGGATCAATGAATGCATTGTTCTTTGAGTTTCATCTCTACTCTACTCCTACTTCTTCAGTAAGATCAAGTGCAGGTCCCTTTTTTGATTGATCCTTTTAATCCCAAAGCCTTCGTGAATTAAGCATTAAATTGTATATTGTCTTATTTGGTATTGTCTTCATTTAGTCCTCTCTAACTAAATTGTCACTCTCTTGACAGTTACATGTAATCCAGGTCAGAAAATTATTCCATTTTTCATATCCTTACTTAACCTATTTGTCTAAAAATATAACCAAAACAAGGGCTAACACAGTGTTCAAGATTTCGTGGTGCCTCCATCTTGAATAATGTTGCTTTTCAAAAATTGTTCAACTAGCAAATCATGCAGGTTGTGATGTGGCTTATAAAAATCACTGCTTCAACTTGTTCCACATTTCCTTTGCCTTCAATGCCATATTCTTTGCTGCTTTCTGGACTGTGGGCTAAGCTTTCAGACCCTAGGACTATCCAGTTACTGTGGTTCCCTTTCCTATGAACATATTGTGCCTAAAATTATAGAAAATCTATGTCTACAAAGCAGTGTCAAAGAGAGCATAGATTTGATTGAAGATAGTGATAATCTTCAGGACAGCTTTGATATCTAGATCCTAAGAATGAAAATTTTTAGTTACTGTCAGTGCTGTGAAGTAAAAAATAGAGCAGATAGGACAATTTTCAGGTACAAAGTCTGGAAAAGATATGGGAACTCTTAAGAATTTGAAGCTAAGCAAATGTCTAGGCACCTAAACATTTGAGTTTTTAACCCCCAAAAGAAGACCTTGAATCCAAACCATTAAGGTTTGGGTTTACCATTTTCGTTCAGTAAGACAAAACTTGTCATTACTGTAAGAGTTAACTGATTATTGACTCTTCAAACCAGATGACTTTTTGTGTACCTGTTTTTTTTTATTTGTTTTTTATTAAATCATAGCTGTGTACATTAGTGCAATAATGGGGTACAATGTGCTGGCTTCATATATAATCTGAAATATTTTCATCAAACTGTTTACAATAGCCTTCATGGCATTTTCTTAGTTATTGTATGAAGATATTTGTATTCTGCATTTAGTAAGTTTCGCCTGTACACTTCTGAGATGCACCAAAAATGTGATCCCACCAATCACCCTCCCTCCCCCATCCTTCCCCTGAAGCTAATTTTAAACCATATATCCTCATTTTATTTAATTGACTCCTCATAATAATTCTGATACTCAGAGAGGTTAAACAGCTTTCTCAAGGCCACACAGCTAGACAGACACCTGAGGATTCAAACAGATCATAGGGGCCACTGTCAGGGCTCTGCTGAGACCCCCTCAGACCTTTCTTACTGACTCTGAGCACCCAGCAACATCTGCCTCACCTGTAACCTCCTGAACCACGGGAGTCACTTTCCCTAAAAGTACAGAGAGCTGGAAGGGCCTGGAAGTCCCTCTGCTCTAGACAACTCCAGTTGCTGCCAGTGAGTAACTAGGGCTGGAGCGCAGAAGGTCAGCCCTCTTCCCAGGGGCAGGACCGACTCTGAGATGGAATTTGTGCTCCAGGGTTCCCTGCGGGACAAGGCTGAGGCTGGCACCTTGCCGAAAATCACACCCTCACCTGACATCTTCCTTTTTTCTGTTTTTCTTCTTCTTCTTCTCACTCCCGCTTTCCTTTTCTCCTTCCTCAATAGACCTTTGGGGCACAAATTCTACTCTGGGCAACCTGATGTAAGCCAGCTGTGTGTTGTGTTAGGCCTTGGCCTACCCCTTCTGGAGCCTTGCAACCTTGTCCTTGGGGTCATGTGATTGTCAGCTCTCCCTAACCAGGCTGGGAGTTGGAACGCAGGGAGTTGGAACGCATCCAGCTTGGAATTTCTGGAAGGTCACAAACGCACAGTGGAAGAACGTGAGTCAGAAAGCTGTCCCGGAAGTGAATGACTTAGCCTTGCTCGGCTGCAGTTTCCTGGCCTGTAGAATGGGAATCATATCTGCACCGATATTTAAGGCCTATAGTGAGAAGGAAATGAGTGTGCAGATGTGAAACCCTGCAGTGTGCACACAGGAAGTGCCCCATCAATCTTCCTTCCTGGGATCGTGGGTATCTGAGTATGTGGCGTCTTGTCAGACCTTGGCCTCTACTGGGGATTCAGAAACGAGGTCACTGTGTTACCAGCTCTTGTTGGGCAGGAAGTGAGCCAAGCGTTCGCTGCTCTGAAACATTTTCGCCAGGACATTTTTACAAAGGCTGCTTGTTGCTGGGTGGTTTTGCTGTGAAGTGTCGCGTTCGCTGTTCCATTCTCCCCTTCGGTCTCCGGGGAAGGAAGAGGGGCAGAGATCGGGAGAGGAGCAAGTGGGAGAAGCCGGCTGCTCGGCGCGGCGCTCCCCAGGCGCCCGCATTAAGGGCCTGATTAACTTAAAATATTTCCCAGCCTCTGAAGCACTTGATTAAAGTCAATTGGGGGGAAAGAAGATAAGCTCTTACAAGGGCTAATTTGAGGCTTAGAAAACTTGAATATGTCTAAATCTCAAATTGTCGGGGGAGGAGCGCTGGTGATTGTCCGGCCTGCGGGGAGGACGTTTGAACATTCGGGTGGCGGACCCGGGGGCCGCCTGCCCTGCGCCCGTCCCCACCCTGCCTGGCTGCCACCGCCTCGCATCTTCTCCTTTCCTCCAGCTTGTGAGGGCTTCACGAGTTTGCCTTTCGAGGGCATGGAAATAGATGGTTTTGGATTCAGAACACAGCCTCTGTTGCCTTCGACCTTCCCAGACGCCTGGAAAAATCAAACCGGGGATTTAGCGAAGCGTCCGCCTGGCATCCTATTGATGTGTTAATGGGTCGCGAGGGCTGCACTGCCGTCCCTGCCGCCAGGGACACTGCGTCTGGGCAGCTCTCCCTCCCCTCCCCCCCATCAGCTCACGTGGCACCGAGCCCGGCAGGGAGCAATTTGGTTTTCTTGCCACGAACCACACTGGGCTGACTTTTGATCTTTGACAGGGGATTTCCTGCAAAGAGGCACAAGGGTGGGGCTCTAATCCAGGCTACTCCCTCTTAGCACAGTCGGGAATCTTGTTGGGGGGGCATATTTTGTTGCCTTCGGAGGATGGGCTGGTCTTCTGTGGCTGCATTAACAAATTGCCACAGATGTAGAGGTTTAAAGCGACGCCCACTTCTTGGCTCTTGTTTTTGTAGGTCAGAAGTCGGGGTTTGGGCTGGGCTCTGCTCAGGGCATCACAAGATACTGATGTCCTGGTACTGGCTGGGTTGAGTCCTCTCCTGGGAGCTTTGGGGAGAAATCTGTTTCCAGGCTTAATCCGGGTATGGGTGGAATTTGGTTCCTTATGGGCGAAGGAGCGGAGTCTGCTTGCTGGTCATCAGTCAGGGGCCTCAGCACCCCGTGGACACCTGCATTCCTTCTCATGTGGCCCCTGATCTTTAAACCAGCACAGGCATGTCAGGCCTCCTTAGTGCTTCAAATCTTTCTCATTCCTTTTCTGTCACCAACTGCAGAAAACGCTCTGCTTTGGAATGACTCACCTGATTAGGTCAGGCCCACCTGGATAACCTTTGCATTTTTAAGGTCAGTTGACTGGGGACTTCAATTACATCTGCAAAATCCTTCAGAGAAGGATCTAGGTTAGCGTTTGATTGAATAACATTGGAATGTTGGGAGTGAGGGAAGATGCTGAATCACGGGTGGCCTACAACTGTGATTCTATGGTTAGAGACCAAGATGGCCTTGAATGGCCTCCCCCACCTGAGAGGTCCCTGAGGAAGGGGGAGGCATGCAGGGAACCACGGCACATGAGAACAAAGCTACCAGCTTCTTATTCTCAGTGGACCTCTGCGTTAGTACTGGAGAGACCTGTGGAACCTGGCAAGGTGGCAAGGTTTGAGCCCAGGGGCCAAGAAAATGCTCCCAAGCTCCTTACTACTTCCCCCTCTCCTCCTTAGCTTCCCAAGACCAAGCAGAATCTAAAAACACCCACAGAGAAAACTGTGGCTCCTTCTTATAAAACGTAATATTCAAGGACATTTCATATTTACTATATCTGTAAGTAAAGACATTTCATATTTACTAGATCTGTTTATTAAAACAAGTAATTGGCACTTTCTAATTCCAAGTGGCATCCAGAAAGCAATTTTCACTCAGTATCTTCCAAAGCCCTGCAGATATGCTTCTGAAGGGACGGTCAGGAGCAGATGGCACACTGCCACCAGAAACCAAGACTGGCAGCCTAGCGGCAGTTTCTACAAGGGGCAGAACAGAGATTGTTGCTGGAGGCCCGAGAGGGTTCTGCTACTCCAGTCTGAATGATCGTTTCACCCGAAAGGAGGAAGACAGGCCTGGGGGCTGTCCCTGTCTTCAGGCTTCTTGGGTCAGAGGAACAGTGTCCTGCCTAACCTCAGAACTTGACATCCCTCTCAGGAAACAGTGCCTGTGCTCAGATCACTTCCCGTGCCCCCCTCTCCCAGCCAGCAGCTCAGAATATCCCTCACTGGGTGCTGACTAGGGCCTGATGGAGGGACTTGCTATCCTGACAAGTGTGGTCCCTGAGCACAGTCCCAGGCTCCCAGACAGCAGAGGAGCCAGATAGAGCCCAGGGAGCAGTGCATTTTGGGAGTTGTAGTTTTCAATGAGCCTCTTTGTTTCAAGGAAGCAGTCCGGGTTATAAGATCTCCTTCCCAGCTCTTCCATCTCAGCATACGAGGTGCTGTGCTTAGCATGAGATTAATCCTTGTACAAACGTACCAGCCCAAGTGATCAGGCTTCTTGCTGTTCACTTGTGTTTTCTTTCTATTCTAGATTCAGAATTAGAACACTTTGTAAAAAAGGAAGAATGACAGGGGAAGCCTTACCTTTGGGATATTGAAATGGAATATGAAACTAGACCTTTAAATCCTTTGTCACTGGTGTGAGACTCAAATGACAGGGCAGTAGAAAAGAATAGATAGTCCTATGTAAACTAGAACTTGGTATAGATTAAAAAAGGCTTCAGAATGAAAACAAGGGCTTATCATTCACCAAATTACATTGTGAATATTGGCTATTTGGAAGGAAAATCAATCTAGATAGATTGGTATCTTTTGCCAGACCTTCCAAATATTAAAAAAATTCAGCTATCCTCCATTCAATAGACTCTATTAAAAGGCAAAAAACAAACTAGGTAAACTTCAGCACATATTTGGTAGACACAGGGTTAAAAATCTTTCCTGAACAAAGAGGTCTTATACAGCAGGAGGAAAACTATCAAAGGATGTCTACCTACAGGGCTCGTCAAAGGAGCTGTCTGTATGAAATAATTACAGAAACAAAAGACTGTTTACAAGGATGTTCACTGTAATACCACTTCTAAGGATAAAACATGACCCCAACCCCTTGTAATGTTTCATAATTGAAGAGTAGTTGAGTAAATTACATTTATGTGATGTAATGTCCAGGAGCCATTATCACTGTGCTTTGGAGAATAGCTACTACTATCATGGGGTCAAATATGAAGTTTCCTTTTTAAACAACATAAAATTCAATATGTGATATGGTAATGACCCACACAAATGCCTGTCTGTGCCTTGCACACAGGAGTAAGAGACTCCCCAAAAGTGTTAACCATGGGTCTCTCTGTGTTGCAATTAGATGGGAATTTTAGTTGCTTCTGTATTTTCTTTTTAATTTTATGTTTCTGTTTTCCAATTTCCCACCATAAACGTTTTATAAGCAAGTTATGTAAGTTATTTTAATAAACCGAGAGCTGTTAAATTGGTATATAAAAAGCAGAAAACCTCTAAGGGAACAAGTAAATATAAGTGGTGTTTATTAGTAGATCTAATGTTGTAAAGATCTAATTTCTCTTTTAATTTATTCATTAATAAATTTACGTATAAGCCCAGTGAATTCCAGTTAAAACATTAAGAGGATTGCACTTTTAAAATTTAACAAAAAGAAAATGAACGTCCAAAACAATGGGACAAGCCTGTAAAAAATAACAATAAATGGAGGATGATACTAGCAGATGTTAAAATGTATCATGAAGATACAACAATCAAAACGTTTGGTTTCAGGAAACAAATGAACAGAATGGAAGCTCCAAATATACTCGATACCCAAAAGAATTTTAGTACAGTTGACCCTTGCACAATACGAGTTTGAATTGCATGGGTCCACTCATACAGGGATTTTTTATTTTTTGCAGTTTTTTTTTTTTTTTTGGCCGGAGCTGGGTTTGAACCTGCCACCTCCAGCATATGGGGCCGATGCCTTACTCCTTTGAGCCACAGGTGCCGCCCTCTTGTGATTTTCTTAATAGCATTTCCTTTTCTCCAGCTTCCTTTATAATGCAAATATAGTACATAATACATATAATATGCAAAATATATATTAGCTGACTGTTGATGCTATCACGAAGGCTTCCAGTCAATAGAGATGATTAGTAATTAAGTATTTTTTTTGACTACATGGGGAGTTGGCACTCCTAATCTCCGAGTTGTTCAAGGGTCAGCCGTACATGTTCAAAGAAGCATCTCACATCAAACCTTGGGGAGAGAAGGATGGATTATTTAATAAACTGACCAGCTATTTTATTTTTAATTGAGACAGAGTCTCACTTTGTCACCTGTGGTAGAGAGCTGTGGCATCATAGCTCACAGCAACCTCAAACTCTTGGACTCAAGTGATTCTCTTGCCTCAGCCTCCTGAGTAGCTGGGACAACAGGTGCCTGCCACAATGCTCGGCTATTTTTTGTTTTTATTAGCAGGCCTGGGCCGTGTTTGAACCCACTAACCCTGGAGCATGTGGCTGGTGCCCTAACCACTGAGCTATGTGTGCCCCTGACAGCTATTTTGTGGAAAAAAAAATCATAAGGCTGGGTTTCTATTTCTTTCTCTCAGTGAAATAACTTGTCAATGGATCAAAGGGTGATCTGCCTCCTGGCTGAGAGTCCTGCAGTGGCTGATTGTGGCAGTGGGAGGGGCAGGTATGAAGCTGGAGAGATAAGCAGCTTCTAGACCAGGAAGGGCCTTCAAGGTCACAGTCAAGTTGTGGATTTCTTCTCAGGATGACGGAAAACATCAAGAGGGGTTTATGCAAGGCAGCAACATGGTCTGGTTTCAGTTTGTAACAGATTACAGTTGGGTCAGAGTGGAAAGGGGAGGATCTGGTAGGAGGTTATTTTATACCTTTAAAACAACCTGTGGGGGGGGGGGAAATGGTAAAGAAATAAATTAACAATGAGGCAGGGGAAAAAAAGTTTGTATTATTTAATCAAAGACTGTTTTCTTAAATTTATAGCAGGTTATATAATCTGATACAGGAGAAAAAGTAGAAAAAATGGGCAAAGGCTATAAACTAGCAGTCGATAAGGGAACTTCAACTTCATCTCTCTCTCCTTCTGCCAACTCTCTCTCTCATACACACCCCTTCCTCTAAACGAAATAAAACAACATTGCATAGTAAACTGTCAATCAACATATGAAAAGAAGTTCACTGGCAGTCATAATAAAAGATGTACAAATCAAAATAGTAAAACGATTCTGTTTTTCACTTCTCAGATTGGGAAATAGTAAAAAAATTTCTGTTTTCCAGGATCAATGAGGACTTGGGCAAAAGAGGCATTCCCACATCCACTTAAAGGGGTTTGCCGTTGTGACCTTTCCCTAGACGGCTGCTTAACCACGTTTCAAGTCTATCCTTGCACATGGCGACTGATCCAGCAATTTCAGGTCTGAGGACACATAGGCTACAGTGATTCTCCCCACTCTTAAATGCATGTATGGGGGGCTCACTGCAGCTCTGTTGGAAGAGAAAAAAGAATCCCAGTAACACCACAAATGACCATCAACAGGAGTCCGGTTAAAACAATTTCTGGTTTATCCATTAGTGGAACACTTTTTCCTCATTAAAGAACAATGAGGTGGATCTATATTTACTGATATGTAATCCTGTCCAAGGAATAGTGTTACATGAAAAAAAAAAAAGGCAAGATGCAGAACAATGGGAAACACACATAGACATACACTTTAATACAGGAAGCGTTTTCTGAGAGGGTCTGTAAGAAACTGTTGTATTAACAGAGGTTACCTTTGGGGGAAAGATTGGGGGCTTGGGAGGCTAGTAGGAAGACTTACTTTTCATTTGATACTCACTTTGGGGTCTGAGTTTTTAAATATATTAATACTTTACTTTTATTAAGCCAACAAAATGCTTCAAAACTGGGAAATAAGTTATTGTGCCATCGTTATTCCTGGCACAAGGAACAGTAACAGCTCCTAATCACGAATAATAAAAACTATAAATAACCCCATGCATTTGCAGGATTATGTCTCATTGCTAACCCAATGTCTTCAGACATTACCTCATTTAGTTCTCAGCAAAGTCGTCACTATTATCCCGGTGTTATTGATCAGGCAGACATCAGGAACTGTGTTGGGGGAACTCAGAGTCTGTGTCGGCTGCTGGGCCTTTTTGAGACCTTGACCTGATGCTAGGAAAGGCCTCAGGTGTGAAGGCAATGGTCCTCTTCCCCAGCACAGGCTCCTAGAGGCAGAATCACAGGTTGCTCATCTATCTCAGCCAACCCAGTTGTCTTCGGTGTGACCTTGGGCAAGTCGTTTCCACTCTGTGGAATATCTCTCCCGCCTCTTCCAGCTCTAAATATCTTTGATTTATGCTGAATGTCTTGCTGAGGTAATTGAATTTTCAGGGTGATGCGTCATAACTCATCCCTAAAAGTTGGAAACAGAAGATCATAGACTACAGCTAAAGAATTGGGGTCTTGCGCAACTCTGTAAATCACTTGTTTCACAAAGCACATTAGTTGTACCCTTGAAATGACTGTTTGGAGAAGACTCGTGGGCATTCATCCTGCCTCATCTGTGTACAGCTCAGGATGTGTGTGTTCCTGCAGACACCTCTCTCTTCTTCCCCTCCAAGGGCCACACAGCCCTCCTCTGGTCCCCAACACCAGCCTAGTACTGCCCTTACCCTATTTCATTGTGTACTTGACCCTTGAATGATATAGTGATTAGGGGTGCTGAACTCCTGTGCAGTTAACAATCTGTATGTAACTTTTGACATCCCCCTATCAAGGTTAACTGCTAATAGCTTGCCATGGACCAGAGCCTTACCAATAACAGTGGCATTAACACATATTTTGTATGTTATATATATTAATGGGCTTGGGCAGTTCAAACCTGTGTTGTTCCAGGGTCAACTGAATATATGTTGGGATTACTCTATTGTCCCAGGGGAGTTTTTGTTCATCAGGCAGGAACTTGAGCATGAAATGCCTTGAGTATAAAATGTCTCTGAGCCCAGTACTGAGCCCTAATCATTATGCCTTGACCAAGGTCTGTGAACCAAATGAATAACTAGCCTGCTTCGGCTAATTGGCTTGGCTTGCACCTGTGTTTAAGACTCAGCATCTTTGAGTTTTGGAGTTTGATGTTGAAGAGTTCTGGAATCTTAGAAGCCAAGGGCTATGCAATTAAGGGAAATGATAAGGTCTTAGAAATTAGATGGAGGCCATGTGTGAGTCAAATCTATGTGCTATAGAGACAGACTCCCTGGGCCTGAATCCCCTTTGTATCTCAGTTCTCCGGATCATGCAGCAGATGCTGTCAGGGTCCCACTCAAAACCCTCTGATCATTCAGGGTATGCCTTCCCTATCACCAGGACCTGTGCCTCTGTGCCCAAGGGATTTCCCTCCAGCACTGCTCAAAGGTGCTCTGTTGGGTCAGGTAGACCAGGAGGGCCATGGAATTAACACCCTCATGAAATTTCTACCTCTACAGGTGAAAAATGAGCAGCAATTTCACGTGGTTCAATCTAACATAAATCCTGCAGCCTCCTGATACCGCACATGGGCAGACTTGATGGTGAGTGCTCTCCCCACTTCCCAGAGTTTCCTCATTGGATTGGCCACTAGGTACCCAGCTAATCAGCCACCCTTCATTGACTGGGTCCCTGATCCATTTCCCTATTGCTATTTCCTGGGTCACCTTCCACCTCAACTGCATGCACATCAACTTTTGCCTCAGATTCTACTTCTAGGGGAAACCCAACCTGAGTCACTCAGTTTCCCACTTGCAGCAGAGCCTCATTGTCAAGATCGACTGAGGAAATGCACATCAAACGCTGGGCATGCAGCTTGCAAATTGGTATCAGCTGTGACTGCTACCAAGCATGACATGCGCCTTCTAGTGATGCGGTAACTGAAGACCAGAGGGGGACAGGGTCTTCTCAGTGGCACTTCATGGGTTAGCACCGGCTTCTCATTTTTGGCCAAGCACAGGGGAGGTGGAGACAAAGCGGAGCATAATGCCGGCTCCTCATTCTCCTTGAGCAGTGGTATGTCAGGAATGATGGGGTAACTGTCTGTGACTCCCCTCTGTACACACATGTGACAATGTACCCAAGAGATCACAAGTGCTTGAGCATGAATATTGACTGTCCAGTTGTGATGGCATTGGCATATGGGAGGGTGGGGCTTCCTTGAGCAATGGCCAGAGAGGACACCGGGCAGGGAGTCTGGTGTAAGTTCCCGGGGCCATATTTGCTGCCAAGATTCTACCCAGGCTGGGCTGTTGTCCTCCAAATGGTAGGATTCTTGGGTGGAAGCTTTGTTAAAATGTCAGCTCAAAACAGGCAGAGGGATGAGACAGATGAGCATTTTGGACTAAACTCTCATCCAGCAGAAAGTTGGATTCAAGTTGTGATAGAAAGATGTTTTCTTGTTAAGAGCTTTGGGGATACATCCTTCCTCTGCCCTCCACCCATTTCTGGTATAGGTGGGCCAGGTGGGAAAGAGGACATGGTGACAGAGGGTGACCTCGTATGAAACTCCTTTTAGGGGAGTCTGCCTGGCTCTATTAGACAGAATCCTGGGCAAAGCCTGGGCAATTCTGCCCCTGGCTGTGTCACGAACTTGGTGGCAAACTTAGCACGGGTACCTAAGCCAGTTCCTTCTTCTTTGAGTGGAAATGCTAACATGTCCCTGAGACCACACTGTGGCCATCTCCAGGAAAGAAAGCTCAGGCTGATAGGATTCAAATTCATCCTCTCAGCCCCTCTCCTGCCTCCTCCTTATTGCTGGACAAGGGCCAGATCCAGATCCAGAATCCAAATCCTAGGGATATCCAAGCTTGGGTCTGGTATGAGCCACAGCTATCGTCCAACAGGCAACATTCCCTGTTTGTTCTAGAGAATGACATTTTTGTGGGCTGTCATTAGGGATTCATCATTAAAAGGATTCCGTGGTGATTAGGTTAGCATGCTAGTTATGAAGACATGTTAATTCACTTTTAGGTCAATTACATTAAAAACAATGTCAATTTACTGAGTATTTATTATCTCTAGCCCTGCGCTAGGCATGCGAATGCAGAAAGCAGAGATTGATGAGCCTTCACATGAAGGGGCTTAGCATCTAAATGGGGAGACAGAGCGGTGAGGCTGTTATTACCACAAACGTGCTAAGGGCGAGTGCAAGGGCAAATACAGGGTATGGGGCTCGCATGGAGGAACGAGTAACCCTGGATGGGGGCAAAAGGTCTCAGGGATGTCAGTTTTTTCAAGGTTGGATAAATTTCCCTGGTGGCAAGATGACGCACGAGACTTTCCTTGTGAGTATTTCAAGCACAGTACTATGTATGAAGCACAAAAGCTTGAAGCGGCATGGGGTGTCTGGGGAACTATATGACATTTGACAAGTCTAAGTGGATAGTTCCTGAGAGTAGGGGTGTATCACCTGGCACAGCTTGGTAGCCAAGCCCTCTCCGTATATTTTTATGAAAAACAAAGGCCGGAGTGTGTGGCTCTGCTGACCCCTTGGAAACTCTGTAATCAAATGTAGACAGCTGCTCAGATCACCTGAGTCATCAAGAAGGAGATGCTACAGAAATGTGGCAGCAGCCCGGAGACAGCCAGGCTGATAGAGATGACAGGCAGAGGAGATGCTGACAGTGGTGGGAACCCTCTATTTGGTGCTGCAGTGCTGACTGACTCCCGCAGAGTGTCCCCGGGAGCAGGGCCACACACACCTGAGCACGCACACATGTCACCTGGGCATCCTATTGCAGCCTGAGGGTCTGTGAGTTTCTAATAAGCTCCCGGGTGCTGCTAATACTGCCAGACCCGGGACTATACATTAAGTACCCAAGCTCCAGGGTAGGGGCTGACAAAGTGCCCAGCGATGCCACTTGTTTCTGTAAATAAAATTTTATTAAAGCACAGCCCATTTGTTTATATATTGTTTATGCAGGATTCATATCATAAGCGGCAGAATTGAGTATTGGTCACAGGTACCAAATGGCCCATAAACTCCAAAATATTTAATACCTAGCCTTTTACAGAAAAAGTTTGCTGACCTCTTCTCGAGAGGAATGATACTTGAACTTGGTTATGTATTAGAATCACTGGAGAAGCTTTAAAAAATCCCAATGCCTGGCGTGTACTCAGGGTAATTAAATAATAATCTTTGGAGGTAGGCTCCAGGCATCAGTCCTTCTTTTTTTTTTTGAGACAGAGCCTCAAGCTGTCACCCTGGATAGAGTGCAGTGGCATCACAGCTCACAGCAACCTCCAATTCCTGGGCTCAAGCGAGTCTCTTGCCTCCGCCTCCCAAGTAGCTGGGACTACAGGCGCC
>CAUYON010182603.1:0-46917 GCA_963573935.1 Arctocebus calabarensis | reverse complement strand
GACAGAGCCTCAAGCTGTCACCCTGGATAGAGTGCTCTGGCATCACAGCTCACAGCAACCTCCAATTCCTGGGCTCAAGCGAGTCTCTTGCCTCCGCCTCCCAAGTAGCTGGGACTACAGGCACCCGCCACAACGCCCGGCCATTTTTTTGGTTGTAGCTGTCATTGTTGTTTGGCGGGCCTGGGCTGGATTCGAACCCGCCAGCTCAGGTGTACATGGCTGGCGCCTTAGCCCATTGAGCCACAGGTGCTGAACCTTTTTTTTTTTTTTGGTAGAAACAGAGTCTCACCTTATTGCCCTCAGTAGAGTGCTGCTCACAGCAACCTCCAACTCCTGGGCTTAGGCGATTCTCTTGCCTCAGCCCCCCGAGTAGTTAGGACCCCAGGCGCCCAGCACAACGCTCAGCTATTTTTTGTTGCAGTTTGGCCAGGGCTGGGTTTAAACCCGCCACCCTCGGTATATGGGGCTGGCGCCTTGCTCACTGAGCCACAGGTGTCGCCCATGAATTTCTTTTCTTTCTAAATTACCCATTTTCAGGTCCTCTGTCATGGACCACAGAAGATGGAAATAAAACAGCTCCCTGGCAGAGGTGAGCCTTGCTGTGTGTCTGGGTGACACCTACAGTCTTCAGGACAGAGGGACAGCTCAGAGTGGCTCTTGCATTTACAGACTGTATCCAGGGGTGACGTTGCGAGAACTCACAAGGAGACACTAGAGGTTGTTCAGGGGCCTGAGGGCCAGGTGCTGACCCTAGAGCGCTCCATCCGGGGAAGCCCAGATGGGCACTCGGTGAGCTCAGGGCACCCAGCCAGGACACGTCTCAAACCTTGTTGGCAAAGCTGTGGGCTGTGTGCCTGTGGCCCAGAAGTCTTGGTGGCCTCCTACTCTTCCCCATGCTGTGTTTCTAACTCCCCACCATGTCAGAACAAAGCCCCGGCTGTGGACAGAGAGAACACAGTCACCCCAGGGGCTGCAGGCTCTGCAGTGGTTCTCAACCTGTGGGTCATGACCTCTTTGTAACAATGAAAATACATCCTGCGAATCAGATATTTACATTATGATTCATAACAGTAGGACCACAGGTGCCTCCACAACACCCGGCTATTTTTTTTGTTGTGGCAGTTTGGCTGGCTGGGGCTGGGTTTGAACCCGCCACCCTCGGTACGTGGGGCTGGCACCCAGCCCACTGAGTCACAGGTGCCACCCTATTATCTCCTTTAGTCCTTACTAAATTTCAGAGCTTGACTTCTTGAAATCTAGAAGTTCCTATGCAGGGGTCAAAAAAAAATCTCAGCAAGACAAGCAGAAACCATTCCTCTTGCTCCACAGCTGTAGGAAGGCAGTCTTCAACCTGGGCTGGGAAATGGTCCTTGCAAATGTCATTTTAAAAAAATTATGGCTGGGCGGTGCCTGTGGATCATCAAGTGGGGCGCCGGCCCCATATACCAAAGGTAGTGGGTTCAAACCCGGCCTCTGCCGAACTGCAAAACAGAAAAATAGCTGGGCGTTGTGGCGGAAGCCTGTAGTTCCAGCTACTGAGGAAAGAGAATCGCCTAAGCCCAGGAGTTGGAGGTTGCTGTGACCTGTGTGACGCCACAGCATTCTACCGAGGGTGACAAAGTGAGACTCTGTCTCTACAAAAAAAAAAAAAAAAATTATGGTAAACCATATATAGCTTGTGTGTAATTTAACTTTTTTTTTTTTTTGAGACAGAGTGTCACTTTGTGCTGTGGCATCACAGCTCACAGCAACCTCAAACTAATGGGCTCAAGTGATCCTCTTGCTTCAGCCTCCTGAGTAGCTGGGACTACAGGCGCCCACTGGGTTTGAATCCACCACCCTTGGTATATGGGGCTTGCACCCTACCCACGGAGCCATGGTCACTGCCCATAATTTCAAATTTTAATAATGCGATTCTCTTTTTTTTTTCTTTTTGATCTTGACTAAAGGTTCGTTGATTTTGTTGATCATTTTAAAGAACCAATTTTTGGTTTTGCTGATTTTATCACTTTTCTATTCTGTCATTTATTTCTGCTATAATCTTTATCATTGGCTTCCTTCTGTTACCTTTTGGTTTAGTTTGCTCTTTTTCTAGTTCCTCAAGTTGTACAGCTATTGATTTGAGATCTTTCTTTTTTTTTTTTTTCAATTTTGTTTTGTAGAGACAGAGTCTCACTTTATCACCCTCAGTAGAGTGCTGTGTAGTCACAGCTCACAGCAACCTCCAGCTCTTAGGCTTAGGCAGTTCTCTTGCCTCAGCCTCCTGAGTAGCTGGGACTACAGGCACCTGCCACAACGCCCAGATATTTTTTGATGCTGTTTGGCCGGGGCCGGGTTTGAACCCGCCACCCTCGGTATATGGGGCCTGCACCCTACTCGCTGAGCCACAGGTGCCGTTTGATCTTTCTGCTTTTTTAATGTTAAGTGTTGGCAGCTATAAATATCCGAGACTGCTTTTTTTTGAGACAGAGCCTCAAGCTGTTGCCCTGGGTAGAGTGCCGTGGCGTCACAGCTCACAGCAACCTCAAACTCTTGGGCTTCAGCAATTTTCCTGCCTCATCCTCCCAAGTAGCTGGGACTACAGGTGCCCGTCATAATGCTGGGCTATTTTTTGGTTGTAGTTGTCATTGTTTGGCAGGCCCAGGCTGGATTCAAACCCGCCAGCTCTGGGTATGTGGCTGGCGCCCCAGCTGCTGGTGCTTTTAATGTACGCCACTGCGTTTTGGTGTGTTGTGCTTCAGTTTTCATTTTCCCAAGGCATCTTCTAATTTTCCCTGTGTCTTTTTTTTGGTGCATTAAGTGTGTTAAGTGTATCACAGTTTTCCTTCTGCTGTTGATTTCTTTCATTCCCTTCTAGTTGGAGATACTTTGTGTTTTAATCTTTTAAGATTTATTAAGACTTGGTTTATGGCCTAACATATGGTATATGTATCCTGGAGAATGTTCTGTGTATTTCACTGTTTAAGTGTCCAAGTCTTCTACTTCCTTTTTTTGGACCTTCTGTTTGCTTGCATCCATCCTTAGAAGTGAGGTAGTAATGTCTCTGTATAATTCTTCAATTATGTGTGATGCTTGCTTTACATATTTTGAGGTTATTAGGCATGTCTGTGTTTACAATTGTATCTTCTTGATAAATTAAATCTTTTATCAATATACAGTATCTTGTTACCTTTTTGACTTAAAATCTATTTTGTCTGATAATAACGATTATTAAAATACATCCATTCCATTTTCATGGAATAATTTTTTTCCAACATTTAATTTCAACTTTTCTCTATCTTTGTATTAAAAATGAGTCAGGCTGGGAACAGTAGCTCCCGCCTGTAATCCTAGCACTCTGTGAGGCCGAGGCAGGAGGATCACTTGAGCTCAGGAGTTTGGCACCAGCCTGAGCAAAGCGAGATATCGTTGATACTCTAAGTAGAAAAAGTAGCCGGGCATCCTGGCAGGTGGCTGTAGTCCCAGCTACTCAGGAGGCTGAGGCAGGAGGCTGGCTTGAGCCCAGGAGTTTAAGGTTGCTGTGAGCTATGATGCCACTGTACTTTAGCCTAGGTAAGAGAGTGGAGACCATCTTAAGAAAAAAGATACCCAAGTATAAAAAAAAAAAAAAAGAAAGAAAGAAAAAGACACCCAAGTATCAGAGGATGTTGCTGTGCCCTGTGAAAGCACCTTCCCAGGGGTGCTGAGGGACTTCTTCAGTGCTTTAGCCCTGGAAGGAACATGTGCCCTGTGGAAGGGGACTTGTTTGCTTCCTCTGTGTACCCGAGGAGGGTGGCTGGCACTTACTCCCTTCTTCTGCACTAATAAAAGCCCTGATTATCCTGCCAGATTCTTCACTTGAACATGGGATTTGAGAGTCTCTATCTCATTTAAATTGTGATAGAAAATCAAAGAACCACAATGACCCGGTTGTAGTAGAAACAGAATTTAATATAATATTCAAGTCTAGCATTTGCTATTTACAACAAATAAATATTGCCCCTCCCCAATCAGTAAACATTTTTTTCTTTTTTAATTTTATACAAATATTCAATCGCCCTCCTACCCCAAACCCTCCTTCCCCAGTAACCCCCGTTGGCGTGGTCTTGTAAAGCCCAGGATGCAGCGGGGACGGGGATGGCACTTGCAGTGGCATGAGATTCAACATCGAGGGGACTCAGCCGGGGTTGTCCTCACTCACTGGGTGAAGAGCGTGGTCCATGAAGAGGGCTGCTCTCTCCTCTCCTAGGGGAGGGCTGGGGTGAGTGTGGGCGCGGCCCCCTCACTCTCAGCTGGCCCTGATGATGGAATCTTTGGTGCAGCCTGAGAAAGGCTAAGTGGTGGGAGGAGGGGCCAGGACCCGGTAGGGGGTCACAGGCCAGTGCCTGAGGGCACAAGGAGAGAACTGCAGTGGTCAGACCCGGTGGGTGAGTGGGTGTTCTGGGGTGCCTGTGGCACAGGTGGCAGTGACCTGCACCTGGAAGGTGTCAGGGAAGTGTACAGAGGCAGTGCCCAGGGCAGGGATCATGTTACCAGGGCACCGTGCCCGTCGGCACCACTCCTTGGCAACAGTCAGCTAGTCCTCTGGTTCCAGAGAGCAGAAGGCACCTAAGGCAGCGAAGGGTCCACGGGAGGCCAGGTCGGCCTGACGGTGGCAGGCGTCAATCCCAGCAGCAGGTGGGGTTTAGGATGAAGGTGGAATCCAGGGGTGCCCTGGGCTGGCGGGTGGGCGGAAGGTGCCCAGCTGGCCTGGGCTGCTGTAGTCTATAAATTCTTAGCTCCCGGCCAGCCAGACTCCGGGGAGATGCCCTCAGAAGATGCCCTTGGCAATCTTGAGTCCTTTCTGCTTCATGCGAGGGAGGGTAGAGCTGGCTCCATGCTTGACCTTTGCCCCTTTGGTGAAGGTCCGCTTCTTCAAGACAAAGTTATAGTTGGCAGCAGAGTTCATGGCATAGAACACGTTGGCGTTTTCAGGGATCTTCAGCTCTAATGGGGGAGGGGTAAGGGTGGTCAGTGCTGTCCCATAGGCCCCTCCCACCACCTGAGAGCCCCGGTGAGGTCAGACCTGAGCCTCAGGACCAAGGACCCCCCTCGGTGACTCGACTCCTGCCTGAGGACCGATGCTGCTGAGGCCCTGATAACGACTCTTGTTTAAAAAAGACTCTGACTCCAGAGTTCTCCACTTGGTCTGCAGCTGGCTGTGGGTCATCCTATGCTGCCCACATTGCTGTCCAGCTGGAACGGGCTTTCTAGAGCCTAGACTGGCTCCACTCAGTCCTGCCCTACTCAGGCTGGCCCGGCTGTGCTGGCTCCAGGGCAGCCTGCACACCTGTTGCTCTGGGCACCCGGCAAGCAGGTCCTCCTGGCACCTGCTTCCCATCAGCCTCCTCTGGCCTTGAGCCTGCTGGACAGTGGTGCTGGACTGTTGCCGTGCACTATATGGCCCTCATTCCTTAACCTCTCTAGGCCTTAGTCCTCCTCTTCCATAAGACAGGGTCCAATCTACCCTGTCCACCTAACCAAACTGGTGTAGGACGCTGCAGGAGGACTTAAAATACAACCTCTAGGGAGGTAAGAGTCACTGCTAACTGTCTGGGCCAATGGCTGGGGGTGGTGTTCAGTCCTTTGGAAAGAATGCAGAGGGTGGCGCCCGTAGCTCAGTGAGTAGGATGCTGGCCACATACACCCAGGATGGTGGGTTCGAACCCAGTTGGGGCCAGCTAAACAACAATAGCAATTGCAACAAAAAAATACTTGGGCATTGTGGCAGGCACCTGTAGTCCCAGCTACTTGGGAGGCTGAGGCAAGAGAATCACTTAAGCCCAAGAGTTTGAGGTTGCTATGAGCTGTGATGCCACACCACTCTCCTGAGGGCAATACAGTGAGACTCTGTCTCAAAAAAAAAGAAAAAAATTCAGAGTGATAACAATATCGTAGTTAACTTTTAAGGGACACATGTACCTTGTGCTTCTGTTACATATACAGGACTGAGCCACCGGCTGTTTTATCTCCATCTTGGGGATGAGAAAACAGGCACAGAGGACATCTGAGCCTCCGAGCCCAGGACATCTGCTGAGCACGCCCCCCCTCTGGGATGCCTTCCTGTTCCCTGGGTCTGGAATACTGAGCTGGCTCCCTCGCAGGCTCTGCTTTGTTCAAGGATTTTCACATTTGAGGCTTCAGTCCATGGTAGTTGCAATTCTTTCCAAAGCACATTTTTGCTATCTTAGCCAGAAAAATGAACTTTCCCTTCTGCCATCTGGCTACCCTGCCCCAATGACGCCTTCTCTTTTTGCTTCTTACTGATGTTAGCGTGTGTGTGTGTGTGTGTGTGAGAGAGAGAGGGAGGGGGGGAGAGAGAGAGAGAGTCCATCTGTTGTCCAGGTTGGAGTACAGCGATGCAAAGCTCCTGGGCTTACGCGATCCTACTGCCTCAGCCTCCCTTGTAGCTGGGGCTATAGGAATGCTCCATCTGTTATAGGCATGTATCATCACACCTGACTATTTTTTTTGAGGAGGATCTCTCTATGGTGCCCAGGTTGGTTTTGAACTCCTGGCTTCAAGTGATTCTCCCACCTCAGCCTGCCAAAGTGCTGAGACAGAAGGTGTGAGCCGCTGCACCCAGCCTGATGTTATCTTTGAACTGCTTATTCACACCCAGGGAAGGGCATACCCGGGGAGGTCCAGCAGCCACTCAGGGCTGCTCTGTCACAATGCCCACCTGTCCCTGTGGGGAGGTGTTCTGGGGCCAGGGCTGCAGAGTGTTGGTGACACGCCCCTCCCCATCACCTGCCTGTCAGGTTCCCCAACTTACTCCGATCTTCTGAAATAATCTGTACCAGCTCGTAGTCTTCTGGCTCATCCTCATCCAGGTTGTGTTTGTCCATGGCCTTGCGGATCACGGCTGGAGCCTTATCTTGGCTGGTCACCTGGATTGGGGCAGGGGACAGGCCATCGGCAGTCAAGGACTCTCTGGAGATTCTCTTGGCCTTGAGCACAGAGCATCACAGCCTCTGGCCAGGTGCTGGGCCCAAGGCCTCTTCACCACCTTCCCATGCTCCCTGAGGCTTCTACAAAATGAGAAGGGGTCTCTCCAAAGGGGTTCCTACAAGAGCCTCCTGTCCCCTCCCACACCACCTTGGGAAGCTGCTTGCCCCCAGTGGCAGGGTAACAGCCCAGTGAGCCTAGAGGACAGACAGGGACTGGTCTGTGTCCTGGGGGTAAGAGAGGAGGTGGTCAGGTGCCCCCTAGTGGTCAGTACAGGCTAGTTGCTTCAGCCTTGAGGACAAGAGCACATATGGGACTTAGACCTGGGGTCACAGAGGTGACAGGTTAATGACAATAATGCTAGCTCCTGGCAGTGTGAGGCTCAGGGTAGGGTCCTGTGACGGGGCACCTGACCCAGTGAGTATGTGGGAGGGGTCACAACTGGCTCACCTACAGTAGGAGCCCTGGAGGATGGGGAGACCCCATCCAGCACCCACCCACACTGTAATCCCCACTGGCTCCATCTCCGGATTCTGTGCAGATACCAGGGCTCCTGGTCACCTCCAGCCTGCTGCACACTACTCTTGGGGCTGGGATTGCTCCAGCAGCCTGCATCTCTGACACCAGCTCTTCCCCTCAGAGAAGCCACCTCTGCCTGACCCTGCAGCAGCTCCTGTCTCCCTCTGTGTGAAGGTCAAGGTCCTCACGGTGGCCACGCAGCCACCCAGCCAGGCCCCAGACTCATCCCTGAACTCATCCCTCTGCCACTCCTTCACTGCCTGGGCATGGGGACCACTACTCCCTCCCTCCCCGAAGGCCAGCCTCCGTGCTGACTGCCATCTCTTTCATTGCTGCATCTGGTTGACATCTGTCCTTCCCGCCCAGTAGGGTGAGGATGGCACGGTGCCCTCCTGCTTACCAGGATGCTCTTGTACATGTTGCCATTGTCCACATCCAGGCTGACACGGATAATGCAGCAGTCGCCCACCTGCTGGTTGTAGAGCGGCAGTGAGGAGCCGTGGCCGCACACCCCGGAGACGGAGCGCTTGTGGGTGCGTGTGGAGGCCACGGGGGTAGTGGAGGCCGAAGAGGACGAAGTGCTGCTGGAGGCGGAGCTGATGCCTGAGGTCTCCGGGGACGACTGGGAGGTTGACTCCCAAAACTGTGGGGGATGGCGAGTCAGCAGAGGCCTGGGCCCTGCAGGGCCCCTGAGGCCAGCAGCCATCTCAGGGGGCTCCGAGAAGCTGAGTTCAGGAGCCGAGGCTTCTTAGGTGGGTGCTGCGTGGGGAGCTGGCACTGGGCTGGGGAAGGGTGTCGGGAGGAAGGGTAGACAGTCACCTTCTTTTCCTGGCCGTCAGGGGACTCCGGGACAAAACTCATGTTGATCTCCTCCACGTCGGAGCTGGAGGAGCCGGCTGAGTGCACGCTGAGTGCATCGGCAAGGTCTCCACTGCTGAGGTAGGGGCCGCACCTGAGCTGGTCACAGGACTTGGAGTGGGAGCTGCCACTGGTACTGAGCTCTGTGCTGGGTGCCTGGCGGCTGGATGAAGGGCCTGCTTACTGGAGGGGCCTCCCCAAAAAGACACCCCACCTCTATGCTCTGTGCTCAAGGCATTGTGACGAATGCTTGCTTGGAACCCAGACCCTCTTTGCCCCAAACAATAGATCACTCAATATCAGCTCAATTTCACAGAGGGAGAAATCAAGGCCCTGAGAGGTGAGGGATGCACCCCCTTACAAGGTTGGTCAGCAGAGGGGTGGAACCCGAGGGCCAGCCTGCCTAATCCCCCAAGCCCGTGATCAGCCTTGCAGCTTCTGATCCTGTGGCAGCTGCCCACCCAGCTTACTCGCTCCACCGTTTGACAATGGCTGTGTTCTTCTTGGTCTTAAGGGTGTTGCTGGCCGACTCGGATGGGGGCTCCAGCTCACATGACAGGTTGTAGCTGTAGGCAGAGGGCAGCTGTGTCTACCAGGAGCCATGCTCTGTTCCTCCCAGCACTTGCCCAGAAGCTTGTGCGTGTGTGCCCCAGCTGACCTTGCAAGGCTGCAAGCTCTCTGGAGCTGCCCCCAGGAGGGCCCATCCCTGCCATCCCAGTCCCTGTTGCGGCCTACCTCTCAGCCTCGCTGAGCCGTGCCACGGCCCGGAACCAGGCCCGGAAGTGCTCATCAGGTGTGATGCTGTAGTTGTTGCAGGCTGACTGCAGCAGCTTGATCTGAGCGATCACTTCGAACTCCTGGGACCAGAGAAGGGGACAGGATGGTGACAGGGCCAGGACAGGGTGCTGGGCAGGGGCTGGTCTCAGGATCTGTGCTCAGGCAGCACTGGGGTCCCCGCTCCTCTCATCTGGACCTTCCTGTTCTCAGAGGTGGGTTCCAACAATCACTCCCTGGGAAGAGTCCTAGATGCCAACCTCCTAAGCTTGCCTTCCCCTTCTCTCTGTATCTTATGGCCCCATAGATCTAACAGGGAGGGCTGGAGCTGAGCATCCTGCCCAGGTGGGTCTGACTCCCATCCCCTCACAGCGAGGGCTACAGAGCTGCTTACCTTCCTCCTCTTCTCGAAGTTGATCAGTCTCCCCTGGAAGGCAGACAGCCAGCATCCATCAGAAAGCAGCCCTCGCCTTCCCCCTTCCCATTGCACTACGGGGAGCGGAGCGCCGCCAGGGGGTGGGGTGCATGCACTACTGGGCCAGAGGGTCAGGGACTTTGTGGCCAAACCCTCTCTGAGGATGGAGAGACAGGCTTCAGGCAGGAAGCCCCTGTTTCCTCTGCTGCCTGAGCACCCTCCCGCACATGGCCTGGGGCTATGTTCCACTGGCTAAACCCTCCTGCACTCTGCTCAGGCAGCCCTGGCCATGACAAGCACGCGGGGCTCTGTAAGGGCTTTCTCCCCCAGTCTCCCCTCACTCACATACAGATAGTCCTTCATGGCAGTGTCCAGCATCACCAGGTCAGTGAGGAACGTGCCCAGGTAGGGTACAGTGCCCTGGATGACACCCTGTAGAACAGGTGGGGAAGATACCTAAGTTCCAAGCCCCCCTTGGAAGCTTCCCGACCTCAGACCACAGCCCCCTACCCCTCCATCAGAGCAGCCTGGGGACCTTCACCCTGTCCCTGAGGCTCCATCTGGCCTCCATGGATCCAGGACTCCCACCAGCTGCTTCCCAGTCTGGCTCTGGGGTGAAAGGCCTGCTGCACCCTGTGCCTGCTTGCCAGGGCCCTGCAGGCTAGTCAGGGCAATCCTGCCAGGGGTGGAGGCCTCATGGGGTGTGCTAGGCATGATGGCAGGGAGGAAAGGGCTGGGGGCCTCCACCGTTGACTCCCCGGGCAGCCTATGCCCCTTCCTGGCCTCAGGCACACTCACCATCTCCTTTGGCCGCTTCTGGGCTCTCTTGGGGTTCATCTCCAGGGTGGCAAACTTGGAGGTCCCCTCCTGTCAAGGTGGAGGGGTCAGTGAAGCCCTCCGGCCCTTAGCCCTCACCCCTGCACATCCTGACCTCAGGCCCTTCAGCGCCTGCCTCACCAGGGCTCTATTCCAGGACCTCATTAGGGCTGTGTAGCTCTGCCCTCACCCCTGTGCAGCAGAGTTCTATACCTTCCTTTTCTCCCTTGAACCTCATCCCTGCTGCCAGGTCAGCATCCAGCGTCATCTATCCTCCATTTGTCAGATGAGCAGGGCCTCACGGGATATCAAAGGGGTTGGGATTCCTCCCTCCTGGCCAGAGACCCTGTCCCGGCTGCCCCTACCCCTATTGGCCACTGACCAGGATCTGGTGCTCTGGCCTCTCAATTTGTGCCAGGGCCCTGGCCAGGCCCGAGCTGTAGGGGGAGAGTGACCAGAGACTCCGCAGCCCAAGATGGGCCCACGGCCAAGCTGCAGGACTCCTAGCCCTACTCAGCCCAAGCTGCACCCCTGCAGGGAGCTGTATTTTTCCATATAGGAGGGACAGTGGGTGGTGACCCCTTTGCTCTCTCTTTCATGTGGAAGCTTCTGAGGTCAGGTCACCATGAATTCATTAGTCCCCGAAATTTCCCTCAAGTTACCTGAGACATCTATAGTGGTGAATGAGGCACCATGGTGAAGGCCCTACAGGGTCCTCTGTGCCTACCAGCATCTGCTCTAGGGGCAGGGAGGACATCGAGTGCCCCCACATCTACCTTCCAGGCCCAGCCCTTCCCCTTGGGTGTGCGGTGTGGACAGAGCAGCACCTGGAGCCTGGCTTTCCAGAGACAGGCTATGGAGGGTGGGGAGGGAAGTTGGGTCCCCTTCTACCCATCCCACAGGCTGGATGCTGACGTCCCAGCAGGAAGGGAACCAGGGTCCCACTGGCCCTCCAGTTCACCTGCCTCTGCTGGAACCCTGGCCACCCAACACTGCCCCCACCAGCCCACGGCCCAAACAGATGCCCCCCGCCCATTGTCCAGATGAGGAAGGCCTGGAACCTTTCAGAGAAACTGGCAATGAGACACTCACGCTGCCCGCCCAGCTTCCACCGTCCCCTGCCCACCTTGATGAGCAGCTCTCTGCTCAGTGAGTAGTTGTTGTCATCAGAGAAAATCTCTGACAGCTTCTGAAATATCCGGAAGCTGTCCCTGCAAGAAAAAGCAAAGGAGAAAGTTAGGAATGGGGGAGGGGTGTGAGTGCAAAGAACGCAAAGACCCCATCCAGACCCTGGCCTGGATGACTGGCTTTCAAACAGGGTCCATGGGTGAGGGAGGGGCCTTCATGTTGACGCAACAAGGCCCCCATTCCCATCCCTACTGAGAGGCTTTTTTCACCAGCGTTGATTATAACTGGGTAAAGATTTCTGCGACTATGTCGATACCAGAAAATCCGTGGAGGTCAGTGACACAAGAGGCAGAACAGGCCCTGGAGGGTCCCCGCACATGGGGCTGATGGTCTCCCGCCAGCCTCAGGCCCAATGAGGGGCGATGTCAGCGGTGGGAGGCCCCTGGGCTGTCTGGAGCCCTGTGGTGAGAGCTGTGCCCACCTGGAGACCTCCTCCCACGTCTTCTTCAGTCGGTGGATGGAGTTGCTCTGCAGAGCAGAGAGGATGGCATAGAGTGAGGAGAAGTTCTTGAGGACCCGGCACTCCTGGGCAGGGAAGAGAAGCAGCTGCAGCCCCCCTTGGCCACTCTTTCCTCTCCAGGTCGGACAGACCCCCTGGGAGTCCCGCCTACCGCAGGGCACACCTGGGACCCAGGGGGCTACAGAGGGAGGGTTTTATCTCAACCCAAGGGAAGAATGTGAGGAGGAGGTGGCCTCCAGGTGGTGGGAGATGGGAGTCAAGGCCAGTGTGGCCCTGGGAAGCAGGGGCCTGGACTATAGACACGTCCCAAGGGGTCCCTCCTGCAGCATACCCTGGCCACCTCGATCCAGTGTTCCACTACCCTGGCCCTGTCTGAGGCCTTCATGCTCCGGTCCCCGAGGCAGGTAGTAATGACACAGTTGGCTACATTGTTGAACTGGGTGACAGTGGCACGGATGGTGGGTGCCAGGTGCTCTTTGCCCTTCTTATCCCGCTGGGACCAGATGGAGCCCAGGCAGTGATAGGGCACCACCTTCTTGAACAGCTCCTAGGGAGGAGGGTAAGTGTCACTGGCCCTGCTGCAGTGGGCTGGGCAGTACTCAGGAAGTTGAGGATGTGACTTGAGCCCTATAGGGGTATCTGGGTTGTGCCCCCATCCATGAAGGGTGCCCAGCACATGACAAAATGCTGGTGCGAATGCAAGGTGGCATCCCCCGCCTATCCTCACCAAGCCCCAAGACTGAGAGGTGACGGACATCTGCATGTAGCAGGTGGCACCTCTTGCCCTGCCCTGCCCAGTGCCTCAGGCCTGTGTCCCCATCCAGATGCACATTTGCTGCATTTGCTACAACTAGGACCTCTGTCTGGCGTCTGCCGTGGGGTCCAGTACACACCCGAGCCTAGTGAGTGCTGAGGCTGAGCACGTGGGGCTGACCCTGGGGTCTGAGTGCCTCAGTGAGCCCCCCATCCCCCATGGACAGGCTGCCAAGTTTCCTGTCTGTTCTCTCTCTGTGAATCTCCACAGTCGTGCTGCGGAGGACAGGAGGTGATCCTATATGTCCCTCCAGAGAGGAGCTGGGGCTTCGTGGTCACTGGTTTGTAGTGCTGGAGCTGGGATTTGAAGCAGAATTCTGGTTCAAGACCAGGGAATGGCAAGTGTGGGCAGCACACCAAAGGGAGGCCCGCCCTGCCCTGCCACGCTGAGCTGCTCACCGCATCCATCAGCGTAAACTGCTCGGCCACCAGGTCAGGAAGGAACACCAAGAGGCGAGGTTTCTCCTCACTCAGCCCATTCTCTGTGATCACAGGTGGAGGCCAGGCAGGCTCTAATGACAGTGCTGGCGCTGGATCTGGCTCAAGGGTCTGTGACAGAGCTGGCTCCAGATCTGGGGCTGGCATGAGAGGTGACACCAGAACTGGCTCTAGCTCGAGAGGCGGTGCCAGAGCTTCCTCCAGCTCTGGGGCTGGCTCTGGCTCCAAGCTGGGTGCTAGAGCTGGCGTTGGAGCTGCCTCCAGCTCCAGGGTTGGTTTTAGAGCTGGCACTGAAGCTGGAGCTGGTGACAGAGCTGCCAGAGGAGAAAAGTTCATCAATACGGACGCCTTTCCTAAAGACAGAGCATGCCCCACCTCCAAAGGCCCACACCGGGACACCTTCCTAGCTATGGTCCAGGTCTAAGTAGGCCGAGGCTCCTCTGTGCTACTGCCTAGCTAGGGCCCCTGGAGCCTTGTCTCTGGTTTGGCCAGCACCAAACCCTTCTCATGTGCTCTTAGGCACCTGCCCTGTCCTCCTTACCCTCAGGCTCTGCCTCAAGGGGCTCTGCATGCTCCAGCTGGGCCAGAAGGAGGTGGGCACGGCGCTCCAGGTCTGAGCCGGGCATGTTGAGCTGTACATAGGCCACCAGCTGCTTGAGGCAGGGAAAGTCTGGGGGCTGAAAGAAATCCTCCGAGTACTGGTCCAGCCAGGTGCCCAGGATGGAGGAGATGGCACTGGGGGCAGATAGGCAGTGGCAGAGTCAGAAGCCTGGCCTCCCTTCTCCCAGATCACCCACAGCTCCCAAGTAGGGTGGGCTCCATACAAAGGCCACCCCCACCAGCCCAAGCCCTCTTGGCTGTTCGTAGAGGGGCTGCAAAGAGTCTCCAACAGAGGGAGCCATCACTCAGTGGTGTGACCACATCTCCCCTTCCCAGAAGAGCATATACTCCTCTCCCTGTCTCCTGGGTCCCTCCGCAAGGGACCTGCCCTCCTGCCCATCATTCACAGGTCCCTAGGGGCACTTCAACCTGCAGCCCTCTTCTGTAAGCTGTGCATAGGTCATCTTTCCAAAGGGTGGAATGTGGCCTGCCCCGGAGACGCACTGAGTCCCTTTGAGCACCACTGGACGGGTGCGCCTGGAGCCGGGGCATGTGGGCCAGCCCAGCAGTGATGGGACCATGGAGCCTGCAGTCTAAGCCTTGTCTAAGTCTTCCCTCTCTCCCTAGGGCACAGGGACCCTGCCCCCACCTCACTATTCTCTTTCCACTTGACAGCCCCAGACAACCCTTTAGCAGGAACTACAAGACTTGTGGGAATCAGGGTTCTCTGCCTAGCCTGGCCCCAGGTGCCCCCAACATGGAGACAGGAGCCTCCCTCCCGACCAGAGGCCTACTCACTTTTTAAGTTGGTCCTGGGGTCCGCCGTCCTCGTGGGAGTAAGGGAGGATGCATCCGTATCTAGAGGGGGCCGTGAGGGCATCACGTCTACCGTACCTGCTCACGATGCCTGGTGTTACTGTTTGACTCTCCAAGGAGAGCGGAAGCCCAGGAGGGCTGCGGTGTTTGCTTTCCCCCCCCCACAAATTGTGCTAAGGGAGTAGGAAAGCGCCGCACACAGTAGGCACTTCATATGTGTTTGTTGAATGAATGAGCCCAACCACGGTGCTGTGCAGGGGCAGGCGCTCACCTTTTGAATAGCAGATCCAGCACCTGCTGGGTGGTGGTGAAAGCTCTGTAGGTGCACAGGAAGATGGTGACGTAAGAGAGGTCACTGCCCTGGAAGGCGGGCACCAGGTGCTCCACGAGCTTCTCCAGTGTGCCTGCCTTCACGGTCCGCACCTTGCAGGTCTCATAGAGGTTGAGGGCTGCCTCGTTCTCATACTGGGTGGGACAGAGTGGGGACATTCGGTTGGTGGCAGCATCACAGATCTCTAGCAGGATTGAAGGCCGCAGCTCAGAACGAACTCCCAACCTCTGACTGGCTTGTGACAAGAGGCAGGATATGAGTGTCTCTAGTGGGAAAAGCTTCTCTGCTTTATTTATTTATTTATTTATTTTTTGAGACAGAGCCTCAAGCTGTCACCCTGGATAGAGTGCTGTGGCATCACCAGCTCACAGCAACCTCCAATTCCTGGGCTCAAGCGAGTCTCCTGCCTCCGCCTCCCAAATAGCTGGGACTACAGGTGCCTGCCACAACGCCCGGCCATTTTTTGGTTGCAGCCATCATTGCTGTTTGGCGGGCCCAGGCTGGATTCGAACCCGCCAGTTCAGGTGTATGTGGCTGGTGCCTTAGCCCGTTGAGCCACAGGCGCCGAGCCAGCTTCTCTGCTTTAAAAGGAGAATTTGAGGTGCAGCAATGATTCAGGTCAGTGTGTTGGCTGAGGAACGAACGCTGCCCTGTATTCACAGCATTATCTGAGCGAGTCCCCAAACATCCCTGTGCTAAGGATGAGGAAACAAAAGCATCATCTATGAAGGTGGGAGGCACAGGCTGTCCCCACAGCACTGTTGGAATGGCCTCAGAAAGAATAGCAACAGGGCCCAGGGCAGTGAAGGGCTGAACTGAAGAGGTAGCCGGCCTCCCTGCTGGAGGATCAGTATGAGCTGGTCCCAGGAAGGTGTTCTGTGAGACAGCAAGTTGCAGACAAGAGTATGTCAGAGCCTGGGACCCCCCCCCCATTTTTTGGATAAAGACAGCCCTTCTAGGCAACATGATGGATAAGGCTAAGAGAATGCGGAGGGCAGGCAGGCTGATGGCTGCATGTACACTCGGGCTGACACTCATGCACTTAAGGAAGCAGTGTCTTTGCATCTGGCCAGGCCTAGACTGGGCCATGGAGGTCAGGGACGAGGGCTCAGATCCTTTGGGAAAGCACTGTGAGCCCTGGGAAGAGCCCACGGTGCTGGGGTGCCTGGCCTGTGGGAGCCCTGAGCTACTCACCCCGAGCCAGCGCTGGCCCTTGCTGGCTCCGTGGTGCAGCTGCACCCGGCGCAGGGAGATGGAGTAGACAACCCCGTTGATCAGCTCCTCCCCGATCTCCTGCGTGGAGCTCTGCAAAGACAGTGCCCGGAGGCCAGGTGGTTCGTCAGGTGGCCTGCTTCAGCGGGACACCCCTGGGCAACCTTCTGTGGTTTGGACGAGGCATGGATAGGGGCCTGCACAGACCTCCAGCCTGGGGTAGAAGCAGACAGCAGCTACAGGGTCTGGGCTTAACCTCAGGGGAGAAGGCTGCTGTCCCAGAACTGCCTTCCTCACCCAGCCAGCTGCCACCCTGGGGTGTTAGTATGAATGCCCCCTCCCCAGGCTTCCAGGACCCCACTGACTTGCTCCTGCCCAGGACTGGCCTGCTCCTCAAGCCTCAAGTCCCCCACCAAGATGGGTATTGTTCTTCAGCCATTTCACAGATGGGTAAGTGGAGGCCCAACATCGCACTGCCTCAGGTGATGGTTAATGGCGTGGCAAGGACCCTGAGGCTCTGGCAAAGTCAACTGAGTCTGGGCAGCTATACCCCTGAGAAGACATCTCCTCAGGGGCCTGAGATGCAGGGCTGTGCTCATATTCAACCCCACTCTGCGCAGCCCTGGAGTCAGCATCACGGGTCTGGGACATCCCTGACAGCCACATCAGAGGCGACTTCCTTCCCTTTCTGCTCATTCATGCCTCGTGCCTGCTTGGGCAACACAGGAGTTCCCAGTTCCCCGTCCATTGTCACATGAGGGGAGCGTGTGAATGGTGACAGTGCCAGTGTTCGGGCAGATGCTGGGTTTCACAGAACTGCAAGCCCATGGGGCCTTGGCTAGGACAGGAAGGGGTCATGTGGCTGCTGTCCAGAGCCTTGAGCACAAAGAAAAGGTCCTTGTTTTAGGAGACAAGAATGCCCATGGCCAGGCAGGCTGGCCAGGGGACTGCCAAAGCCAAGACCACTTAGCCACTGCTGCCTAGGCCTCACAGCTCCCTCTCCCACTTGCCCTGTCCAGGGGAGGGGTGAGCATGCAGTGATCAGGGGAGTCTGGAGGTAAAGATACAATCTACGAGGCTTTAGGGAGGCATAGGGTCCCATCTGGGCAGTCAGTGAGTGCCCCAACCTGGCTGTGCTTGGAGCTCAGGGAAAGTGCTGACTCAGCTGGGGTTCCACGGCCAGACCCTTCCCTAAAGCCTGGGCAGCAGCCAGGTGCCCAGCGTGTGAGGGCTGTAGCCACCCTAGGAGGGTTCTGGGACGCCCTGGAGCCCTCCTCTGGAAGTCCACTTCCCTGACCTGAGGTCGCCCTCCCACTAACAGAAGGCCGGATATCACCCTGGGCTCCTGGCCTGCTGCCTCCCCTGCAGGGAGAGGCAGCCCTATTTCTTGGAAGTTAGCAGGGAACCCGCAGGCATACTGACAGAAAACTGAGACAGATGCTCACTCTCCTGCCCCACCCCTCTCCCCCATGCCTAGAAAATTGCCCCTGTGGCTTCAGAGGCCACAGTGACCAGGACCTCTGACCACTCTGGTCTCCTAAGGGGTCTGAGACTGACTCCTACAAAGGCCAGTAGTTCACCTGGGAGGGCCCTTCCCTCCCTCTCTTGGGGATTTTAGCCATATCTGGACCAGCCAGGTGGCAGACTGTATCCTAAGTGCCCAAGTCACCAGCAGCAGTTCTGAAGTCTCACACAGGCCCCTCCCGCCACAGGACTAGACCTTAACCAGAAGGGTGGGCAGCAGAGCAAACAGTTCCCACCTGGGTTCCACCAGAGCTTGCTGGACAGGAATATGTCCCCAGCCAGACCCACCTATAGGAGTGGCTAGGCTCAGACGGCCTTGGATACCCCTAAGCAGGTCCAAATGGCAGCTCACAACCCTGGGCCTCTGCTGATGGCCCAGTAGCTGGCCTGGCCCTGTAGTGTCATGTGATCCCTGCGCCCTGTCCCCACCCAGGGGACCTAGTCTGCCAGTCAGATGGTGGGGAGGGGTGCCGGCAGCACTCTAACAGCCACGCGGGCCTCGAGTGGCAGAGTCGCCACCCTGCTGCACAGACAAGGAGATGCTCCAGCCCGTGGAAGCTGAGCCTGTCTTCTCTGGCTCCTTCCTGGCCTGGCAGCAGCAGGCATGATGCTGGATATTAGGTGGCAGCTGAGCACGGGCACCATTTCATTTGTCTGCCCAGGTACTACAGAGGCACATGCTCCACTGCCTGGGGGCCCAGGCCATAATCAGTCAGCCCCTCTTCCAGGGACAGAGGAAGAAAGCAGCTGGAAGCCCTGGCATCTGCCCCTGGGATCCTCTGTGGCAGGAAGGGCAGGGCCTGCCCCCCTAGCCACCCTCTGTTAGCACAGCAGCAGACAGCCCACGTGGGCAGCGCCAGGCCCCCCAGGGCTATGCAGACAGGGCTGGGAGCTGGTCTAGCAAACAGCTGATGTAGAGAAAACGGCTGCCCTGAGGGAAGGAGTCCAGGCAGCCACTCTGAGCAGACTGTTGGGAGAAAAGAATGCCACATGCTTGGCTGTGTCCTCAGGGGATGACGTTCCTGTCCTCCCCCCAGCAGGCCTGCCCATGTTTCTGGGGCCCTGAGGCCCAATCGGCAGCTGTGCCTTGTAACTCTAGGGTCAGTGCACTAAGGATATACAGTAAGCCTAGGGCCCCCACCCCCCATGTCCCTTGCACACAGCCTGGAGCCTTGACGATGAGGTGGGGAAATGGCCTGGCGGCATCTGGTTAGGGTGTCACTTGATCAGCCTTCTCAGGGTGACAGGCCAGCAGGATGCCATGTCCCTGGCCAGCAGAGAGAAGCTGCAGCCAAGCCCAGACACCCTCAAAGTAGGACGGGGTCTCAGGTGCCAGTGCTAGCCTGGCCCCTCCCCATGCCTGCCCACACCAGTGGCACCTTCTCCCTCCTCTTCACCCTTCTGGTCTGGCTCCCTGCTCACAGGCACATTTTCTACGACTAGGGTTCCCAGGCTCCTCAGGAGACCTGGCTGGGGGCTGAGGCAGAGGGAGAAGAGGCCCAAGCTTGCATGTGGAATACCTGATGTCTGTGTCCCGCCCTGTCAGGGCCTGCAGGGCACTTGGTTGGGATGGGGCTGGCTCTCATGGCAGTCCTGTCATGTGCCTGAAATTACCCTTGAGGACCTCACTGCACCCCTGTGAGCTGCTGCCCAGGTCCACTGAGTTACCAGAGGTGACCCTGTTGCCCTTGCTGGCCACCTGCTGGCACCCTGCAGCTCCGGACACATGAGGGCCATCTCCAGGGCCCACCACCACAGTGCACTGACTCCCGTGAAGGGGTCAGGTTCCCAGCTCTGCGAGCACCTCGGCCTCAGTGAGCTTGTCTGTGTGCCGGGAAGATGGCAGCAGGCCTCCAGCAGGCAACGGTAGAGTCAGGCGAGAACACACGCACTCAGCGACTGGCCCTGGGACTTGAGGGCAGTGTCGTAGGGCAGCACCTGACGTGCTGGCCCCAGGAGCTGGTGGTGACACTGGCAGGAAGAGCCTCCAGGGAATTCCTGAGACCTGCCCGAGGCTTACTGACCTGGAGACCACATTAAAGATAGGGTGGGTCACCCTAAAATACCACAGGTGGGAGAGGCTTTCTAACTTCTTAGCTAAGACTTGAATCAGAACAGAGAGGGCTGCTTGCTCTGTGCAGACGCTGGGCTCCCCAGTGTGAGTACCATGGCTGCTGCGCACCCTACCTATGTACAGAGATGGCAACAGAATCCAGGGAAGAGGTCAGGGAGACAGTGTCCAGGCTAGGCAAGGACCCACATCTTCTCAGTCCACGTCCTGGCTGAACTCTTAGAGACCCTCCTGTCTGCAGCCTACCCGCAACTCCAGTGGGTGTCTTGCACCCTGGTCCCAAGGGCATGGACAGGGCCCAATAGGGACATAAGGTCTGTCCTGGGTGCCAGTGGACGATGCTGCTGGTCCCCAGGCACTGCAGTCCAGAGGCGGTCTTCCCGGTCTACACAAAGTGCCTGGTTGCCAGGGCAACCAGAGAGCTCCATGACCCGAGGAAGTGGTGTCTGGGGACCCACCATTCCTTCTCTCTAGAAACCTTCCCTGCCAGCGGAGCCTGCTACAGGGGAAGGGAAAAACATGCCTCGAGTGGGGGAGGGGAAACCAGGCCATCCAGGGCAGTCACAAGCTTCATTCACTCCTGGCCTCCTGTCTGTTCACAATCGGTTCCTGTCAGGCAAGCAGGCCACCTCTGAGCCAGGCCTGGGAGAGATGTGCCTGCTGGTGGCTGAGGAAGGTGGCCTGGTCCCAAGGGGCTCCAGGGTGGGGTAGGCTGAAGGCCCAGACCCAATCCTGACACCGGTGGCCACAGTACCGCAGCACATGTGGCAGCTCCTAGCTGCGGGCCCTTCCCACACTCACTACATTTAATGCTTGCAGCACCGCCTGCTGGGTAAGTAAACACCAGGAACTTGCCCAGGTAAGAAGCCCAGAGAGGGATTTGAACCCTGGCCTGTCGGGACACACCCAGGCCTGGCTTCGGCCTCTGCCTTGGGCACAGCCCCAAAGCACAGTCCAGCCCCACACGGAGGAGGGGCCGGAGATGGAGGAAAGACTTCAGGTGGCCTGCAGCATTGGAGGGAGTGACTGAAAGACACCACGCGCCTTTGGGGTCAGCTGTAAGGACCACACCTGGGAAGTCCAGTGCTGATGGAGCGACATGCATCAGGAGCCCAGGGCACAGGCACTGCCACTCTGGCACCTAGTCAAAAAAATAATAATGGTGGCAGCTGCTCCCTGTCCAGCTTTGACACCGTGCTGGGAACCAGGCAAACTGCTTGGGAGGCCTCCTGTCTCACTTGGTTCTCCCAGATCCCCACAGGGAGGAACGGGCAGCAGCAGTACATCCATTCTACATGATGAAACCAAGGCTCAGAGAGCAGGAGCTGCTCTAGCCAGGGCTGTACCCTAGGGCAGCTCTCTTCCCTCTCGAAGCCCCAGCTGTTTGCCCTCCAGTTCAATGGACGAGACGATATAGCTCACATGGACAATATGGCGCTGGGTGTGACTGTGGCATGGGCTGCAAAAGCCTCAGTGAGGGGAGGAAAACACCAAGAACCCTCCCAACACCGTCTTCTCCACATTCCTCTGCCCTGCTCACTACAACCCTTAGGCTGTCATCCCACTCCCTCCCTGGCCCAAGGACAGCCCAGGTGTGCAGAGGTGGGGAATTGTGTCTGCACAGAGTTCACTTCTCCGGCCCAAGGCTGCAGGCGGAACTTCTACCTCTTTAGCCGCTTTGCCGGGGTTACTTACGTGTCTGGGAACACAGTGTTTCTGGGCCTCAAAGGCTGAGGCCTAACCATAGGACAGGATGGTCACAGCACGGCGGTGCCATGCCGTGGGAGCTATCTGGGCAGCCAGCCAGCAGCTCCTGGAAGCTAGTCCTCAACTGCCTGGGCACAGCCTCCTTCAGAGCCACCCCCTGACAACCCATGATATATTTCCCTGACACCTTCTTTTTTCCTTTTTTTGGAGACGGAGTCTCACTTTGCTGACCTTCACAGAGTGTCGTGCTGTCAGACCGCGCAGCAACCTCAAATTCTTGGACTTAAGCAATTCTCTTGCCTCAGCCTCCGAAGTAGCTGGGACCACAGGTGCCCACCACAATGCCCAGTTATTTTTTTTAGAGACAGGGGTCTCGTTCTGGGTCAGGCTGGTCTTGAACTCCTGAGCCCAGGCAATCCACCCGCATCAGCCTCCCAGAGTGCTAGGATTATAGGCGTGAGCCACTGTGCCTAGCCTTCCTCAACCCCTTTTCACCAGCAGGGCAGACAGGGCCTGTAAGCATCGAACACTGGATTGAAGATGGGACCCCAGTCCTGCCCACAGGCAGTTTAAAATCTCCCAGGGCTGTCAACCACTCCTGCTCTAGAGCCATCCCTGAGCTTTCTGGGAAACAGTTCAGCATACCCAAGTGTCCCCCACCTAGAAAAGGAATAAGAAGCTAGTACCAGCCAGCCTGGCCCCTCCCTTCTTTCCTCCAGGGGCACTCAAGGAGTAAAACAGGAGGGGAACCCTAGGGTCTTGGGGGCTGCCTCCTCTGGAGTCAGCTGGGAAGACCTCCTGGAAGCTTACAGCACTGGAGCACAGGCACGAACTTGGGCCGAGCACAGCTATTGCCCACGCCAAGGCCATGCAGAGACAGGCCCCTTAGGCTGTGCCTCTGGGCCTCCAGGGTCACAGGCACCAATAAGCCCTGGGAGTTAAACATAAGACCTGCACACACTTCGAGAAAGAGACCAGAGTGAGCAGAAGGCTGGAGGGAGAGTCTCCCCTGTGAACAGAGAAGCCTTCTTCACCCACACACTGCCCGCAGGTCTCAGTACACTGTTGCCTTTGCCACTGAACAGCTTGTGCAATCTCATTAACCTCTAGTGCCTCAGTAGTTCCAACTGTCAAATGGCTATGAATATTTGACCTCAAAAGCACATAATGCACCAAATAATGCATGCACAGGGCCCCCCAAAACATGCTGGCTCCTATTAGCTAGGTCCAGAGGTCACATCTGGAAAGTTGTTTGCTGTGTCCTCAGGCCCAAAGCACTTCCCCTTTCCTCTGGACTAGAAGCATCCCTACTGCCCCATCCAACCACGGGGCTTCTAGGCTGCCTGGTGGGCCTCTCAGTGGACTCTGCCCAATCTTTCTCTGACCCATGATGGTTCCTGTACACTGTGAGTACCCCACAGAGAGCACAGACCACGTTCACATCCTGGATGTGACCTGTCTTAGCTGTGTGGGTTTTTAGGTCAGGAACTTTACCTCTCTGACCCTCAGTTCCTAGAAGGCAGGGTTGGCGCCTACGCTATAGGCTGGTCTAAGCCAGTGGAATGAAGAAATGGTGTTCATGGCCAGTATGTGCTACAGACTGGAAAACTCCTCTTGCCTGGCTGAAGTAATGGCCTGTCTGGAGACCAGCTGACCTCCAGAAAGCACAGAATTGCACAGGCCAAGCTGGGTCAGTGGTGGCTTGGCTTAGAATGAGATGATGAGCAGAGGCCCAGATGTTCAAGGACATCTGGCAGCCTAGAGAGGGAAGGACTGGGTGGAGGCTTGGTAGGGAAATAGGGATGGGGGAGGAAGGCAGAAACTGCCTGATTTCCAGGACAGGGACCAGAAGTGGGCTGTTTCAGTTCTGGCACACTTCAGCCACCAGGAAATCAGCCCAGGATGGGGCAGGAGTGTGTGTGTGTGTGTGGGGGTGCTGGCAGGAGAGACAGGGACTTCCCCGCCCCCTCCCACAGGCCCTTGGTAAATGGTCATTGTGTTGGTTTCCGGCAGTGGCCTCCTCTCCTGCCAGGACCCTGGTTTTCCTGCCCTAGCCAGAAGCTTCCCTTTTGATTTCTAAATAGTGGCCATAAGCTGGATCTCAGAGCCGCTTCCCAGCCCCCTTGGCAGGGCTGGACCTCAGCTCTGCCTCTCCCTGGGCTCCTCAGGGATGTAGATACACAGAGATTGGAGAGAAGCGCCCTACCCCAGCCAGGAACCTGTGCGGCCCCTGTGAGCTCTCTGCCAGGACCCTCCCAGAACACTAAGCTCGAGTTGCTGCCAGGCATAATGAAAGCCAGATGAGCTCTGGGCTGGTGTCAGACCTCCCCCACCCCAGCCCTAGGGATCCTTCTCCAGCTGCTGATGAGGACCAGAGCCCCGAGTGGATAAGGGCTGGGGGAATGCTCCTGGTCCAGCCACCTGCCTCACCCAGGAGGAAATGGTCTCTCAAGCCTGGGGTTCCTCCATCAAGAGCTGGGCAGAGAAACACTTTTTATCCAGGCTGTGACTAGGTACTGGGATTTGAACAGACACAAGACACAGGCTGACAAGGCTGACAATTATCACACCAGCAATTACAACAAAGCATGGCTGAAAGTGCTGAAGGGGCTACAGGTGCTCCAAGGGGACCCTAAACAGCATGGGGGGCCAGGAGCCTTCACTGCTAAGGCTTTTGCCCAGCCAGGGGCCTGACATGCCCTGAGACTCCCAACCTCTGACCAGGCCTCACACCCAGTCAGCAGGGTGAGGTTCCATCTCAAGGTCCCACCACCTCCACTGCCTGGAGTCAGGCGCAGTCAGGTGGAAGGCAGAAGGCACCACTCAGTGACTCATGGCCCAATAGGGCACACAAGAAACAAGAGACCAAGCACCCCTCTAGCCATCCCTGCCTTATACACTGCTCCTTCTCTGAATCCTCCAAACCCCGACAGACAGAGCCGGAGTGTTGGCGATGTTTCTAATCAAGCAGAAACAACTCACACCCCAGGCTGGTAAAGCCCTGTCCCTTTACCATCTGGACAACTGGCCCCACGTGTTGGAGGCCCACTGCCCCGCACCACCATTCCCCACCCTCTTCTGAGCAGCCGTGATGTCTCCCTGCTCATCGGACCATTCTGCTCCAAGGGAGGTGTGCTGGAAGCCCCCTGGAGTCCCAATCACCTCTGAGGACTCTAGGATTTTGTTACCCTAAACCACTTGTGCACACCCACAAGACAAAGCCTAACAGTGCCATGCAGCCCTTAGGCTGGCAACTGAGATGAGCCTCAGCCTCCGCAGGGCAGAACTCCACAGACCATAGATAAACGGCGCTGGGACTGCGGGAAAGGGTCTACCTTGTGATGGGCGCAGGGAGGCAGAGCTGGGACAGAACAGAGAGGGGCAAAAAGACCCAGCTGAGGTCCTTAAACTGTCGTTCGGGGAGTGCTGGCAGTCCCCATGCCCACTGTGCTGGCTTGGAGCTGGAGCAAGGAGGGGGATTTCTGCGGACCTGCGGACCTCCGTGCGAAGCGAGGTGGCTCGCCAACAGAGCGGGCCTCCATCCAGAGCCTCGAGCCCGCCTAGCTCTGCCCGGCGTCGGGCCCGGCTGGGCCGCCCCCGCTCACCCACCTCCAGGCGCGGCAGGTCGGGGTCGAGTTGCGTGAAGCTGTGCAGCACCACCGGGCAGCTGTCGGGTGCGCCCAACTCCAGGCGCACGGCGTCCCACACGCTGCGGCTCCTCCGAGAGCCTGGGAAGAGCGGCTCGGCGCCGCCCGCAGGCCCAGCCGCCTCGGCCCACATGCGCTGCACCATGGACGGCTCGCGGGGGCCGGCCGGGCCGCAGGACCCGGGGCGGCGCAGCCGCGGGGCCGGCCCGGCGCGCGGCGGGGGCGGCTGCGCTGCCCGCGCGGCTCGGTGCTGCCTTCGCTCTGCGCTCGCGCCCGGGCCCCGCTGAGGTCAGGCCGGGGGCGGGGCGACAACGCATGGGGGCGGGGCCGTGTGCGCTCCCTCCTCTGTCATGTTCGGGGCGGGGCCGGCGGACCGAGGGGCGTCGCTTTGCGTCCCCAGCAGTATGAGTGGCGGTGTCGCGCTGGTGGGGTGTGTGCAGTGTGTGTATCGAGACTGTGTCCTGCAGTCAGCTTCCCCGGATTCCGGTTAAGGCCCTCCCAGCTCTGGGGCATTCCACTAGTTGCTTAACCTCTCTGAGCTTCAGATTCTTCAATGGGAAAATCTGGGTAATGTAAATGACTTCCTCAAAGAATTGTTTGGAGGATGACAGAAGGTGACTGACATAAAACACTCAGCAGAGCCTTTGTCTGGCAGTGGGCTCAGCCCTGAGAACTGGACTAGTGACCAGTGTCTGTGTAGGTCCCATGACCTAGTGCTAGGCTGTGTTTGGTGATGGTGGGGCGTTCTACCATCCCCTCTCAACCTTACACCTTAAAAGGAGGTCCAGGCTAAAGGGAGGCAGTTAGGGATGGGGGAGGACCAGGCAGCAGGGTCACCCGGGCTGGAGCCTACAGACATTCAAAGAGGGAGGGGTCTAGAGTAACCAACCATAGGCAGGGTACTTAGTCTCTGGACAGATGCGGGCACTGGAGGCTTGAGCGTAGGTCTCCAGGCAGCAGTCAGGCTGGAAATGAGGCTGCTGAGGCTGAGGGAGCCTCAGCTACAGTGTCCAGAAGTCCGTGAAGACAGAGCCAGGAGGTTAATGCAGGGTCAGGAGAAGGGATGAGAGAAGGGACCTTCCACACACCTAGCCCATGGGGAGGCCTCGGTGGTGGACATCACTGGCAGCAGACCTGATGAAGCCACCAACCTCCCTAGATCTGCTCCCATAACACTGGCCTCAGTTTCTCCCTCTGTAACAAAGGGCAGGGCCAGACCACAGGCTCAACAAGTGTACCTTTTGCTCCTGCAGTGTGCCAAGCCCCAAGTACCCACTGAGACGTGGGAAGGCCCGGGTGCAGGATGTGCCCGCAGAAACAGACCCCTGCATGGGGACACCACTGGGCATACTTCACAAAAGCCAGAGTGGTTACTGCTAGGTGAGCTGTACGTTTTTTTATTTTGTCTGAATTTTCCAATTTTTCTAAAACCACTATCTTTAGCATCAGGCATGCATAACGAATGCTGTTTTTGTTTCTGTTTTTAAAGCAAGATGGGTAGATTTGGTGTGGGGTAGAGATCCCTAGAGGCTGTTTAGGAAAGTTCCAAGCTCTGCCACCAGGGAGGGTGCGGTGGGTGGGGCACACATAAAGGAAGGAGGTCCCCATAGGGCCATGAAGGGGTGACTTGGACATTGCCCTCGGGCTCTAAAATTCTCCTCCCATCCTTTCTCCTGGGCCAAACTCTTGGTGCCTCGAGGAATTCAAAATCCAGCACCACCCAGTCTGCCACTGACTTTATCTCCTTTCTCTGCTCTCTTTATCTCTTTCTCAGAGAGGTGGGCCTGGGAGCAGGCTTTACAGCCCAGAGGAAGCCCATGGAGGGCAAGTGGGTCATCAGAACACAGACGAGTCACTGCCTCTCAACCTTGAAGGTCTAGAGTACTGGGGTGGTTGTAGGGGGCCCAAGGAGGCTGGAGGGGTGAAGAGGTACTCCCACCAGCTACCTCCCATTGGACTCTCTAGATGGCATCCCTAGATGGCATCCATGTGGCAGGGGATCCCTATCGCTTACTTGTCCCTCTGGTGGAAATTTTACAAAGTTCCCCTTCCTGCCTTGTTCCCCTGACTTTGGGACTTCCCTCCAGGCTCCTGCTGAGCCTGCTCCCCACTTTCTCCACACGCACACACACACTCCTGTGCACACACATTCCCTAGTTACCAGAGAAGCCCGGCCCTACCCCTTTCTTACTCTTGGGCTCCCTCCTTTCCCCCCAGGCCAGACAGTGTCTGAGGCACAGTTTTCTTCTTTGTAAAAGTGAAAGCTAACGAGACAGCACAGGCAAAGCACCCTGCAAAGGTCACAGGCCTTGGTGTCCCCAGATCAGGTGAGCCTAAGACTCTGCACACACCATCAGCAACAAGGGTTGAGATTCACCTGACACCACCTGTAGGCACAGCCCCCTCCCGAGGCCTTGAAATTCTGCCCTCAAGTTGTGGGGGAGATCTCTTACTCAAGGTAAGACCATCCCACAGGACAAGATCAGCAAGTGTCACTTGGTGGAAGAATGTAGCACCACTCACAAAATATTCTCACCAAAACCCAAACCTAAATCCAACCAGGCCTCTGCATATAATTACCATCTGGGGTAACACCAGGGGATAGAGGGACATGCTCAACACACCATGAGGATGCAATCCAGAGATTTCAGGCTGTGGGAACCTCTGCAGGCAAACAACCCAGATTCTTCAACAAATACATCTCAGGGGGAAAGAAAAAGGGAAGCTATATGTTAAAAGAAGGGTAAGGGCATCAACCAAGTGCAGTGTGTGGGTTTTAGATTATGATATGATCAAGGCAATGAAAAAAATAACACCCCTGGGTGTTTGATGACATTGGACATCATTTTGGGGGGTGTGATAATGGTGTTGTGCTTACTATTAGAGTTACATATTGGCTATCTGTGGACAGAAGAATGTGCCTGGGATTTGTGTACGCACTGTCCCCTGGAGGAGGCTGGGAAGTGGGATAGTCACAGGTGAAATGAGAGTGGCCCTATGTGATGAGCCTTAAAGCTGGAGATTTCTCTGCCATGTTTTCTATTTTTGTGTCTATTTAGAATTATCCATGATAAATTTTATAAAAAGGAAAAGGACACAACACAGTTTGAGACCCATTCTGGGAGGCAGTCCTCCAGGGAAGGCAGCGACATCTGGCCAGCTTCCCCATTTCCCTGTTCTGTGCTTATGTGGCCATCCTTACGACAAAAGGGGGCTAGAGGCTCCACCGTGGCGGCTGAGGTGGTGGGCTTCTGGCAAACCGAGTCCCAGTGCCCTGACAGCGTTATCAGAAGAGGCTGGGGCAGCACCAGTGACTGGGAGCCAGTCTGAAGCTCAGTGCAAATGATGACCCCGTGCGTAGCACTCAGAATGTCACTGGAGGAAGAGGGGGACCCTGGAGAGCACAGGGCAACCCCCGGTTGTTATGACTTGGTATCTCTCCCTTCCTCTCTCCGCCTGTCCCCAGCTCAACTGGGTTCCTAACCTCCCCCTGGGAAATGCATCTGCCCTTCCTTGAGTCTACAACAAGACCCAAGGACAACACTGTACAGACGTCTGGGAAGTGGGGATGCTGCTTGCAGAGGAACTTTAAAAGGTAGGCTGCCATCTGACAGAAGCCAAATCCGGCCCACATACGTGTTTTGTTTGGCTTGCAAAGTGTTTTTAAATTTTTTGAGCTAGTAAAAGGTCAGGTGATTTCATACAAAAATCTACTTTTCCGTCTTCTCCTGTAACTTTGGATGACCTGACCACACTGGGTTGGTCTTCCCCCATGCATCCAGAGGCCAGGTGGGAGCTGACGGGCAGCTGTCTCCTCCAGCTGGGCCATGTGCTCCAGGGTTTGCCACAGATCCCTGGGCACCTTACATCACTCGCCAGCCCCACTCAGCAGCCCTCTTTGGTTCAAGGAGAAGGTGTGCTCAGGTCAAATCTCCACAGTCCCTTTTCTCCCTGCCCCTACACCATCCCTGGTCCCCAGATTCACTGCAGCATTCTATAGCCCAGCTGACATGTCCAGGGCGCCTCTCACCAGCACAAGCACTGGCCTCCAGAGCCTCCAGCCTTCCCTTCTCTGGGCCTTTGTTCATGTTGTCCCTTCTGTCCGGCCAGTGCTTTCCCCCCTTCACCTACCCCTTGCCAGATGCATGAGCAGCATCTCATATATGTTGTCCCAATGGACATTCAAATAAGGACCCAGGACTGCCTTTGTGCAGGGTCCCAGGGAATGAGATTTGGGCTAGACATATCTCAGCTCAAAGCAAGAACTAGGTACAAGGCCGGGTATGGCGTCTCACACCTGTAATCCTAGCACTCTGGGAGGCGGAGGCAGGTGGATTGCCTGAGCCCAGGAGTTTGAGACTGTCTCTACTAAAAACAGAAAAAAGTGAGGCAAGAGGATCACTTGAGCCTGGGAGTTTGACATTGCTGTGAGTTATGATGCCATGGCACTCTACCTAGGGCAGCAAAGTGAGACTCTATCTCAAAAAAAAAAAAAAGAAGTAGGTACAATACAATGTCTGGGCCACCACAGACTAGCAGCAGCCAGGTACCCAGGCCCAGGTCAGCCCTGGCAGAGAGCTTCTCACCTTCTGCTGGCCAGGTGGAGGTCACTCTAGCTGTCTGTTGTGATCTATATTTAGAGCACAGGAGGACATGAAGAGGGTGTGGGTGGCCGGGCCATGCTCCTCGGTCATTTCCTGACACTGACGTCACCATTCCTAGCCTGCCTAAGTCCCGGATGGCCCTCTGTAGGCGGATGAGCACACACCTTGGCAGGTGATACACCTGAACCCAGCCTGGGAGCTCCCAGCACAGAGGGCGGGCCTGGCTTAGTCCCACCCCTCACTGCTGGGTTTCTGGTGAACCTCCAGTGGCTTCTTCATCCTTCTCCTCCTCCTGGCATGATGCGGGGTGGGAGTTTATCCTTATGGACGGTGGCTAACCTCAGAGCTGGTCAGGAGGCAAGAATGAAGCATCACAGTCTCCAGAAGACCACGCTGGAGGTGACATCATCATCACGCCAAACCTCTGACCTCATAGGGTGTTACTGTTCCAGGGTAACCAGGACCCAAGGCCCGATGCCTTCAGCAGTGGCAACACCCTGGCTGGGGACGTGCGGAGTTCCCATCAGCCCAGTGCTCTCCGTGGGGCCTTGCTCTCCCCTCCGGACATGTGCACTCACACCGACTTAAACCCCTGGGATGCTGAGGAGAAGGTACTCAGGGAAGCAAAGGGTCATCATGATAATCGCCGTCCACAGAGGCAACTGGGGCCACTTCGACAACCATCTCCCTCTGCCAGGGTACTTGGTACCGGACACTCCAAGGAGCCACTGCCGCCCCAGAGGGCCACCGATTCCACATGTGACAGCCCAAGGTGCAGGGACACAGAGGAGAAAGGAAGACAGGAGAACATTCCGGTGGAAGGAAACAGACACCAAGAAATGAAAGTGACCCCGAACGCAGAGAGTAACACTGAGGGAGTGTCAGAGAGATGGAGATGATAGACAGCCCTATCCCTTAGAGCCCATGCCAAGGGAGTGCTGGGCACCCGCGGGAGAGTAAGGGATGATGGCCTGGTGGGTCCCACAGTCTCAGCCCCAACTGTCCCAGAGCTGTGCCAGCACCCCCGCCCCCCTATTATCCACCTTCCCTGGAGGGCGGCAGGTACCAGTCCTAAGTTCCTCTGAAGTGTCTAGCCAAGTGCAGGTGGAAAGCAGTGCAGCACAGCACAGCACAGTGGGACCTGGGATGACCAGCTGAAGGGGACAGTCCCTCCTATAGGTTTGGGAGACTCTGTCTTAAGATGTGGAGCCTGGATTAGGGTGCAAGTCCCTGCTCTGTGTCTTCTTAGCCTCAGTTTCTACATCAGTAAAACGAAGGCAACAACAACAACAATAATAATACCAGCAAGCTCTCGGGCTTCTCAGGAAAGCAGGCCCTGAAGCAATTGCAGAAGCCCTGGGGAATCGAGGAAGCTCCTATGAATGCAGCTGCTGGGACACCCACAGCCATCGAGCCCCAGGGCCAGGGGTAGGTGAAGAGGCCACCCAGGGTGGGCCTACACAGCTGTTGGCCCGGACACCTCCAGCCTCCTCCCTCACACTGGGATGGGAGACCAGGTTCCCCTGTGGCCCCAGCCAAACTCCTTTAACCAGTTCTGACAAGGAAGCAGGGGAGGGGAGATCAAGGAAACCAACTCCGGAGCCTGAGGCGCTGACCCAGCTGGGCTCCGGGCAGAGGAACCGGCTGGAAACCTACCTCAGTGGTGGGTGCTGAAAGCGGTGCTGGCCACGCTGGTGGGCATCGGAGAGCGGTGCGATGGGCAATGGCCCACCGCCTTGCAGTCACCACAGAGACACAGGCAAAGAACACAGAGACCTTCCTCTCCCTGGGCACAGCGGGCCTGACACAGACCTGGACGGCTTCCCGGGCCATAGTCGGGTGGGAGCCCAGCAGAGAGCGGGCTCTGAGAGAGGCCCTCTGCCAGTGTGCCCATCATCTGCCCGCCCTGATGGGGTTGAGCACTGAGTGCCTTGCCCTGGTGTCACCTGCATGGCTGTCATACCTGCTCCTGTGACAGGCAGAGCCAGGAATTCCCGCTTGTACTAGGACATGAGCCAGCTGAGGATGAATGGAGGGCTCAGCCCCAGGCTGGACCTGCTCCTTCTGGGTGGGCCCAGCTTGCTCCTCATCTACCCCAGGCCCCAATTCCTTTCCCTTGCCTTGGGGGCCTGGAAGTCACTAGACAGAGCCAAGAGCTGAGTAGGTACAAGCAAACAAGATCAAAACAGGGCTCAGCCAGCAGCAGGAGGGCAGGAGACGCCAGCATACTCATTCTAGAAGCCTTCTCTGGCCCCTTGAACCTCAGAGCTCCTGGCACCCAGGCCCAGAATTGCACTTTAAATCAGGATCTGACTGAGGGTTGCCAATTGTTTATTTCACCCTGTAGGGTGGTCAAAAATATAACACCATCATCACCACCACCATTCCTGTCATCTTAGAAAAGACATCACCAAAACTAGGAAGACCTGCTGTCAGAAGGGTCACCATGAAATGACTCTGTTTGGCTTTATGAGTAACTTACTATTTTGTCCCTGTTTTTTCTCATTTTGTTACAAACCAGACATTGGAAGCCAAATCAGTCCAACATACCCATTGACAAGCGGAAAAACCGAGGCCCAGAAAGAACAGGGACTGGTCCAAGATGTTTCAGGGAGGACCCAGGACAGGTGTCTGCCACGCTGTTCACAGAGCCCACAGATTCTCCTGCCTACACATTCAGAGCTCCGACCCCAAAGTCCAGAGATCCCAGGAGGAATCAGAGGCCAAGAGGGTTGGCCGCTTCCTCACCCTCCTAGGCCTCTGGGCACGTGGAGGGCAGTAGTCTGGGCATGCAGGACAGAGGCAGGGCAGAGGGAGTAGGCAGGAGCTCCAGAGTGCCCCTGCAGGCCCATTTGCCCTCCCACTCTGACAGTGCCCCACCAGCACCTTGCTCCCTGGCCTGCTCCTCCGAGCATTTCTCAGCCTCTTCCTGTGGCTTTGTGGGCCACAGGGTGCCGGGCTGAGCAGGCAGCTCAGAGCCTGGGAGCAGAGAGCTGGTTCCTGTCCTCATGTGTGCTGCTTCCCTGCAGGGCCTTCTTCTCCTTGGGCCTCAGTTTCCTGATGTGCTATAGGGGGCTGGGGAAGGTGGGGAGGGCATAGCGGCTTTCAGATTCAAATCCAAACTCTGGCCCTCTCCCTCCCCTGTCCTAGTCAGTCTTGCCCAGAACTCTCAACCTTGAACTTGCACCTGCTGAGCTCCTGTGGGAGTATCTCAGTGGGGACTGTCTGGGTTGAGAGTGTATACCGGGCATGGGGTCAGGACGAGTGGGGCAGACTTCAGGGAAGCAGCCTGAGGGTTTCAGGTGGGCCCTGCAGCTATCCCCTTCCAGCCTGCCTGCACCCACTTTTGTCCCACAGCCAGGGCAAATCTACCTTCCACTAAAATCCCTCTGATGCAGAACACCTAAGTCCTCATCTGACACCCCCCACCAGAATGGCCTTTTCCAGCCACGTTGTAAATGTAGCAGCACCATCCCTGACTATCCCTGCCACCTGCCATCCCACCCCCCTCCCTCTTCCACTTAGCACACTTCTGCTTTGTGCCAGGCTCCAAGGCCCTGTCCCCTGTGAAGTCCAGCATCATCTCAGGCCTCTTGCACACAGTGATACTCAACCCTGACCTTCAAGAAACAGAAGAGCCAAAAAGGCTATGAATAAGCCAGGCCAGGATTTAAATCCTGACTTTCATGTGCTCTCTGGTACCTCAGTTTCCAATCTGTACAATGGGCACAAGGGTGCTAGAGGATTCATTAAGAACTCAGCATGGGCCTGGGTTGTGGTTGCACTCGACAGACAAGAACTGATTATTCCTGATTATTCCATGGTCACTAGAGCTGGTAAAGGGTTACCTGCCTGCCCCAGTGCCTGGTGCTGCTGGCTACCGTCCCTGCACCAGGAGTACTGCACTGTGGCTCTGTACCTGAGTGTGGCCTCATAGGGGACTCAGTAGACAACTCGGAAATGTTTGTCGATACGAGCAAACATAGAAAGGGATGCTGCAAGGCCATACCACAAATACTAACAGATCTCAATGAGCACACAGACTCTACTCTTTCCTGGTATGTTTTTCCTACATAGCACCTTTTTTGCATTAACCCGTGGTATCTTTATTTCCTCACTGAAAAGCCTCCTCCTGTTATCTTTTCTTTTTTTTTTTTTTGAGATAGAGTCTCACTATGTCGCCCTCGGTAGAGTGCCATTAGCGTAACTGCTAATGATGGGCCTAGGAGAGAGGCAGTGGCACGGAGGGCTGGCAGGCATGCCCAGGTTCTGTCCCCTCCTTCCCTGACCCCAGGCCTGGGCCCCATTTTTTGGGTCCTCAGTCTTACAGGGGGAGAAGTCCTGTGCTGCAGGGGTGGGTGGGGGTGGAAGAGGAGGAATTCCTGGGGTGCTTGGGCCTCTCACCCCTGCACTGCCATGTGACCTGGTGGTTCCCTGCAGGTTTAGGAGGGAGCTCCCCAGATGACATGGGGGAGGGAAGGCCTTCCCAGAGCCTCGCTTTCCTTGTCTGCCAAGTTTGCCTTCTCTGCTCTGTGATACAGTCAGTAGAGAAATGTTTCCTACAGCGTGAACATTGGGAGGGGTGGGGTTAAAGAGGCCCTTGGGGGAAGTCCGTCCCCCACCCCAATCCCAGCCTCCAGCACAGGTCAGCCTGGCCTCAGGGCCCCATCCTGGGGCTACCCCTTTCCTGGCCAGGCTGTGCTGCCCTGAGGCAGCAGGCATTTTGCTCTGTGGGAGGGGCCCAGAGGGACTGAGTCAGCCAGAAGGCAGGAGCAAGGCCAGCTGCCACTCAGAAATGCGGGAGCCCCAGGGGTGGGGCCGGTGGAGGGGAGGAGCAGGGCCGCATCCACCCCCCCACCACGTGGTCCCACCACCCTCTGTGGGGAGAGCAGGGCCTTTGTTCCCTGCCTAGCCTGGCCGTTGCCACATGACGTACCAAATCACTGTCACTGCCTGGAACTGAAGACCAGCCACAGACAATGAGGGCTCTGGGGGATGGATGTACAGACAGAGAGGCCACCTGCAGCCAGCCTCCCCCCACACCCCATTCCCCACCTGGGCTGCCTGTAGGGGCTGGCCACTGAGACGGCATGACCATTTCCTGTGCATGAAGCTCACACAGCCCTGACCCCCACTCTTCTCTTAGGATAGCCAGGTCACGCAGCCTGCCGAGAGTCCCACCATGCTCTACCTGGGATAAATACCTGGCCAGCCACACACGAGCAAAATTCAACCTGGGTGCAGTGTGAGCAAAGGTGTGAACACACAGCTCCTGCCCCCCCCCCCCAAGCCCTTTGGTGAAGGAGGGGCCCCTGGGGGAGCTTGCTGTGTCCCACTTTTGGCAGGAGGCGGGGGTCTTCTCAGCCTTTCTAGGTGGGGGCAGGCCCTGACTATGTGCGAGGCCTATTGTTTATAAACTCATGTGGCTGTCGCTAGGAGCCGTGACTCAGAGCTGGAGTGGTGACGCCTCTTGAAGATGTTTACTCGGCACAACATCCTGTCCAGGAAGCAGATAGGAGAGGCTGTGGCCCTCTTTCCTGCTGCTGACCTGACTCTGGTCCTGCTAGGGGGACAGCTCAGCTCCCCTGCCCATGGTCTCTGGGAACCTGAGGCCTACCAAGTCACTCAACACACATTCATGGCCAGGCCGCTCTGCTAGGTGCAGCCCTGGAGCCTGGGAGAGCGGGCAGGCCTGGGTCTGTCACGCATCTGGGCCTGGCACCCCTTGGTTCCAAGTAGGAGATTCCCAGCCACTGGGGCCTTATAAACACCTGCCACCCTGAAGCCCAGTGGCAAATGCCTGCCCACATTTAGAAGCCTGGGAGGAAGGAGCAGCTCCTTATGTCTCTTCATCCCCCAGAGCCCCATCCGGCCCTATCTTCAGCCCCTCTCAGTGGGCACAAAGCATCTGCCAGACAGATGAAGAGATGAAGCCACAGTTATCGTCTCTGTTGCAAAACAACATCAAGGCCCAGGGAGGGCAAACAACTTGCCCAAGGTCACACAGCATATCAGTGCCAAGGCCAAGTGCACACCCAGGCCCACCTTGCCCACAGGGATGCTTGCTTTCTGCTACTCTGTGCCAGGTAAAAGATCACAAGCAGATCCGTTCCTGGCAGCACAGGCAGATTTGAAGCTGCCAGGTCCCAGGTCACCGTGTGGGTCCTCTGTTCCCTAAATGGGACCCAGGCTGGTGATTCCTATGTCCATTTCCCTGATCACTGCTGCCCCTGACCCAGTGGCTAATCTGGAGAGCAATTCCACCTTATTTCCACTATTCACTGATGTGCCAGTGAGGGTGTTGTTTCATCAGCATGATGTGAGAAGCAGGTTTTATAGGTGGGCTTAGGGACAGAAGGTCAGAGATGGCACAAAACTCACCAACACCACACAGCAGAGTAAGACTTCCAACCCTGTCTGGCTTTAAGGCTGCTGTTTCCAGCTACTTCTTCCTGAAAACTCCCAGCTTTTTGCAGAATCAAGGGTGATTTTATTCTTATGTGCCCTTTACAGGCCAGGGCAAGTATCTAGGTGACCCGTGGTTTGCAGAGGGCCAATGGAGGGGGTGGGCAGAGACTGTGAGTGACTTGCAGAAGGCAACACTCCCTAGTGGGGAGGCCCAGGGACGCCTGGGATGAGCAGAGCCACAGGATGCACCTGCCAAGGCCAGCGGAAGGTGGGAGAGAAAGGCAAAGAGGGGCTGAGCTTATTTTGGCTCAGAAGAGGCTGGCCCCGCCCCAAGTAGTCCAGTCAATTCAGTGCTAGCTGATTCACCCACCGCAGGGCTCCCCTGCACTGGCTGCCTGCCCGCCGTCCCTTTTACCAGCCCACTGAGTCATGCAGGTTGCCAAGAAGCTGAGGATCCCAGTATCCAGGCCCTGCCCCGGCCACTCCCGCTGGCTTTAAGCCCAGCAGGATCCAGCACTGCCAAGGGTGTGGGCAGCTCCCCTTCTCACTGCAGCAGAAGACAGCTCCTCCTCCCCCACCCTGGGCCTAAGCCCCCAGGTCCAGCTCCACAAGGAGCCCAACTTCCAACTGTAGGATCAGAGCAGCAGCTGTAAGCTGGGGCCAGATCCTCAGCCTGCCACTTTCTGACAGCGGATGAAGCTGGGCAGGTTCCTTTTCTTTACTGAGCTTTGGTCCTGGCTCATAAATGGAAGTAAACTCTGTCTCAGAAAGACTGTGTGGTAAATGAAGTATTTATGGGAAGATCTGGCTCAAACATGTGTTCGGAATGGGATCTCAAGGTAGACTAGGCCACTCTGTGGGGAAGAATCAGTGGTTTTCAGTTTTATTATTAATTCAGGGCTGACTGATACTTTTGTAAAATGCAACCAAAGTGTTGCAACATGTCACATTGCCACAGATTTCTGAACAATGTGGATTTCTCTAACTGCGTGGATGAGGATCAGTAACTGGGTTTGCAGACTTCTCTGCCTGCAGACTACAGAGGGGCCCCAGGGCACAACCACAGCACTCATGTAACCAGCCCACATGGATCTACTGAGCACTTACTAGGAGCCAGGCGCTGCCCAGGAACCTGAGACAATCTAGGGGGCAAAACAGACAGAATCGACCTCCAGTGTTGGGGTGAAATAAGTAAAGTATGTGTTTATTTATTTATTTATTTATTTATTTTGAGATAGTGTCTTGCTTTGTTGCCCTTAGTAGAGAGCTGTGGCACCATAGCTCACAGCAACCTCAAACTCTTGGGCTCAAGAGATCCTCTTGCCTCAGTTTTTCATTTTTAGTAGAGGCAGGGTCTCACTCTTGCTCAAGATGGTCTTGAGCTGGTGAGCTGAAGCAATCTGCCTCGGCCTCCCAAGTGCCGGGATTACAGGCTTGAGCCACCGCGCTGGCCTAAAGTATGTGTTTAAAGGTGAAAATGGTACAGAAGGAAAGAGAACAGAATAGAACAAGGGAGAAAGGGTGTCCTGGGGTTGGAGGCTGCCAAAATTGCAAATAGGCCAGGGGAGCTGAGGGGGCAGCATGGTGAGGAGGGGCACGGAAACCACTCCCCTACCACGGGGTGCTTCATGCCCCTCCATGGGCTTTAAGTGTGAGGGTGGGCGGTAGTAGCCAAGACGGTCACCCTTCTTTACCAGTTGCCAGGAATGATGCCTGGTCTGTTGAGAGCCTTCCCAACTGCTAATAGGTAAATGGGTGGACATTCCACTCAGATATCATACACGTTTCACTGTCACACAAGCAGAAAGAGCACTGGCATTCCAACCCAGGCATCCCTTCCCTCTCTTTAAATGCAGAAGAGGGGAAATGGAATTTAAGCTCCTTGAGAGCAGGGACTCTGTTCTCTGATGGCACCTGGCACCGGGCTCTCCATAAACACCTGAATGAACAAGTGGACTCAACTGTCCAGACTGTTCCTACGGCTTCCAAGTTTCTGTGCTCTAAAATGTTCAGAGTTCATTGTGGGCAGATTGCCCGGAAAGCTTCCTGGAGGAGGTGGTGAGGCTGGAGAGGAGGCTGAGGGATGCCATCTCTGCTCACTCGGCTCCCACCAGGGTGCTTTCCAGAGAGGGAGGCTGAGCAGAGGCAGAGGCAAGCCCAGGCAGTGGGAGCCGGAGGAAGTAGGCAGCCAGGCTTTCTGGGAAGCAGGGCCTAGAGTTCCCAGAAGTCAGCCTGCCCTGGGATATCAGAGGAAGGTGGCAGTCAGATTGGCTTTAGTTCATGCTAGGGGCCTTTCTCCTTCCTAAATTTCTATCCCAGGAACAATTCTTGGGAATGGGTTTCTGCTTACCAGGTAAGAGAGGTTACGCTGGGGTAGCAAAGAATTCCCTCCCCAAGGCACAGCCAGGCCTGGAGAGCCTGGGGAATGGGGCTGAGCCCACAGTCAGCCCCTGTGCCCAGTGCTCTGGTCCAGGGGAGTCAGGACAAACGGGCTCTTGTGATGCGGAAGGCTGCCAATAGTGCCAGGGACACTGTGTGCTCCGTGCTGCTGCCACTGGCCTCTGACTGCCTGAGCAGGTTGAGGTCCTGGGCAGTGGGGCTGTGTTTCAGAGGGGACCTCCTGCACTGCCCTGGCCTTTGGGGAGGGCACAGCACTCCTGTTGGCTGTGGGGAGGAGATGGGGCTGGCACCCCTGTCCTCTTTCCCATAGTTCTTTTCCTGCAAGGAAGTTCCCTCAGACTCCAGGGCCCTAGGGCCAAGTGACACTACTGTGTCTCATTCTCCTGCCAACCACTGTCCCCGTCAACACCTGAACTTTGCTCCTTCCTTAGTTTCTCTCTCAGAAACAAGGCTCAAAGACCTCTCCTCTCTGCCTCCAGCTGCTCTCACTGGGAATGTGTGACAAGGGGACAGCAAGGCAGCAGGTGTCTTCCTTTGCTCAGGGACCCTCCAAGAGCTGTTCAGATCTCCATATCATCATCAAGCAATAGAGCAACTGGGTGTGCCCATGCCAGCCACCACAAGCCCATGAGCTAGGCACGATTACCTACCTAGCCACAGATGAGAAAAATGACACTCTGAGGTTGACAGCTAGACCCTGAACATCAGACCTCCTCAAGGTCAAGACCTGGGGCTGGTGCTTCGGAAAGACAAGATGCAAATATTCATGTGAATGCCTGTGACAATGCACTCTCCCTCTCCAGGTACCAGTCACACGTCCACACAGGCAGCTACATGAATCCCTTCACATGCGTGCTTGCTTAGCCAAATTCAGGCTTGTCAACACCCACTGGCATAGAAGTTCGCCCAGAGGCCGGGAGATGCTCCCAAAACTGCACACAGGATACCGCATCACAGGACAGCAGACATGGCCCCCATATGTGTGTCCTCCGCTCTGTGTATCTGCCAGATAGCCATGGCCACCCTGTGTCCACACTCCCTCAGGGCCAGCATGCCTAGGCCTGCAGGGCTATTAGTAGGTGTCGGCTCGCGCTCTACGTAGGGTTTTCCTGGCCCCAGCAGCTGGGAAGGATGAATTCCAAGTGTCTGCTGCAGGGGGCCAGGAATGCAGAGCTGCCAGCTCAGCCCTTCTGCACAGGGCACTGTCTGCTACTTGCCAGGTCAAGCACCCACCAGGCCACTAACTCAACATCTGTCTCTGGGCCCTAGCTTTCTCATCTGGAAAAATTGGATTCAACTTAGGGCCTGTAGGTGCTTTTGATCCCCACCTGCACCCAAGGTCCCCAAGGTAGGCCACACAGCCATCTACTGTCCTTAGAGAAGAGCAGACATTTGCGGCCACCTGCGTAAGGCCTGCTGAGTGGTGCTGTAGGATGACCTCTTACAGTGGACCTGTACATCCATGAGTCCACACGTGAGGCCAGTGAGGCACAGTGAAGGGCCCCCACCAGCCCCAGGCTTTTTTCTTTTCTTTCTTTTTTTTTTTGAGACAGAGCCTCAAGCTGTCACCCTGGATAGAGTGTTGTGGTATCACAGCTCACAGCAACCTCCAATTCCTGGGCTCAAGAGAGTCTCCTGCCTCCGCCTCCCAAGTAGCTGGGACTACAGGTGCCCGCCACAACGCTGGGCTATTTTTCAGTTGCAGCCGTCATTGTTGTTTGGCGGGCCGGGCTGGATTTGAACCCGCCAGCTCAGGTGCATATGGCTGGCGCCTTAGCTGCTTGAGCCACAGGCGCTGAGCCCCCAGGCTTTTTTCTTGACCTTGACCTCTAGGCAGGCAGCCCTGACCCCCTCAGTGCCAAGGTTCTTACTGATCATCACGGCAGATGATCAAGCTAATCAGGTGTGTAATCAGCTCATCACAGGGTCTCTGGGAGAGATGCTCAGGGCTGGGTCCCCCTCCCTCCAGCCACAGCCCAGCAGGGTGAAGCCAAGAATCCCAGAAAGGACTGGTCTCCTTTCTCCTTTCAGATGCTACAAACCCCAAAACCCACCTCCACACACACTCTCAGCCTCCTAGTTTTGAACTTACCATTTACAGGGTGTCCATGTCACAAACTAGGGGTCCAGATGAAGTACCCAGAGGGGTGGGGCGGGAAAGGTGGTGAAGTTCCTAGACCTAGGGCCACCCACTAGCCAAGGGTCTTTTCTCTCAGCTCGACAGCCCCACCCCCACCCAGTACATGAAGGTCAGATGGGCACACCTGAACTCACAGAGAAGAGTTCATTTCTCTTACATTTCTCGACCCCATCCCAGAAAGAAGGCCAGACCCAGGGTGTACTCCAGCCAGTGGTGGACCCTGGTCCCTTCTAATGCTGCTTGGGAGGACTGAGCAGCCTCAATCGGTCAATCATGCACCCACCAGGCAGGAAAAAGAGGCCACAGATGGTCGAAGGTGGGGCTGGGAGTGGGCTGTGTTCCTAAATCTTTGTTCCCTCCCCATTGGCCCTTCTTTACCTCATCTGCCCACAGACTCAGAGGCTGGGCAGAGTCCCAGCAGGATCCACCAAAAATCCCGGCTGCCCTGCAAATGAACCCAGTGCCCAAGACAGGAAGGGGGTGCTGCGGGAGCTTCTCCCCACTGAGGAAGAGGGCACAGCCCTTCCCTGTGACAGGTGGGGTAAGGGGGTCAGGTTATGGTCACAGTGAACAAATGATCCTGGTTAAACTAAAATCCTGGTTCCCTGGGGGCACTAGAAAACCCCTGGAGGGTAGTCACCAAAAGTGACTCACTGCTTCTCACTGCCATCCCCAGAGAGAACATCTGAGGGCAGCTGGGCCCGCACCCATGGGGCAGTCTGACCTGTACCTGCCCTCCCCTCCATCCTGCCACTCCACACAGAGGACACCCTCTCTGTGTCCTTATCACAGCTCCCCACAGCTCTGGGTGCAGCAGGGGCACCACAAACTAAAGCAGCCCTGAAGGGGGCTGTGGGGGACATGGCCAGCTCAGAGGGGTTTCATGAACATTCTAGGAGGCCCAGCAGTAAGTGCTGAACTGGTATTCAAACCTAGATGTCCTGCTCTGAAGTCACCACATGTGGTCAGGAGATGGATGCTGGTGGTGGAGGGGGCCGCTGGGAAGCAGCCGGCCAGTTCCTGGCCCCCTCACCCTCCTGCTCCAGGCCCCGGGAGGAGACATAATTTACAGGGCAATGTTTATACAATGAATGATCAACATGCACAGGTAGAGGGGTAGATGGGCCACAGAATGGGAAAACCGAGGTCAGTGAGAAGGGCCAGGCTAAGGTCACACAGCTAGTCAGTATCAAAGTTGGCCCAGAACCACAGCCTCATTCCAGGGCCCTAGCTTTAGCCACACCCAGGGGTGCCATCTTGCTCCAGGGTCAAGGGGCTCATGGCTGCAGGGTGAGGTGGGCAGAAGACCTGGTCTTCTGACATTCTACCACCATGAACTCTCACTCAGGTATCCAGGAAGAGGCCTCTGTTGCTAAGCGACTGACCTGATGCCAGCTGGCTGGCAGGGTCCGGTGACAAAGGTAAGGAGTACACTGGGGCTTCCCTCAGGAAGGATCCAGGAGGTGGAGCCGCTGGGTCCTGTCTCTGGGTGGGGGTTCTGGGTAGACCAACATGAGGGGAACCAGAGCCAACTCAGCAGCTCAGGCCCATTCCCCTTCCTGCTCTGACAAAGACCTTGGACCTGGGACTCTGCATTTTCTGAGTTCTTGGTTTTTGAATTTCAAAGAGTCTTCTCTTAGGGCCAAGGTGAGTGGACAGCTTTTGGGGTGAGGAGGTTGAACCATTGGAAAGGCCCAGCTTTGAGTATTCCTGCAGGCAAGTATTTTGGGGGCCTGCTGTTGCCAAGCAACTACTCTGGGTTGCCATGGAAACTCCTCTTCAGAGGCTCATCATTTTTAGGGGGATGCCTCAATGCTTCCCATGCCCTCTCCTCTCCACCTGCTCACCTTGGCTTGGTTGCCCTGGGAGGGAACATGGATGGTTCTAAGCTCATCCCTAACCTCCAAGAGGGAGCCCACCCACCTCTGCCCCTGTTACTACATAGCATAGAAGACTGAGGCTCAAAAGTCAAGAACCGCCCCCCCCACCAAATGCAGAGACCAGAGTCCAAGGCCTTCATTAGAGTGGGGAGACACGAAAGGGGCTCATTAGCTCTGTTTATGTCTCCTTCCCGTCTTAACCACTGCCAGGGGCCTCAACCCTGACCAGCCCAGGCCTGCCCAGCCCTGACTATTGGAAGCCACCATAATTGAAAGGAATTTGGTTCCAGACCTGGGGCCTGCTCCTTCTAAGGCTTATGTGCACACAGAGATATGTCCCTGTTAGATTTGCTACTACCTAGCTAAAGGAGTTCCTTCCTCATCCAGTGCCTCAGTTTCCCCACCTGGACTTGGGGATGGCAGTGGCACCTATCTGGCAGAGGTTGGGCTGGGCACATAGAAGGCCTTCCACAGTACATGCAGAGGCCTGTGGCTGGTGTGTACTAGCAACCAACCAGGCAATGCTGTGATGGCACGGTGACCACTGAATCCAGGTCCCCAGGCTCCCAGCCTCAGCCTTCTCCATAAGATCCACTGCCCGCTCCACACCCTTGCTCCTGTTCTTTCTTTTTCTTTTTGAGACAGAGTCTCACTATGTCCCCCTTGGTAGAGTGCTATGGTGTCACAGCTCACAGCAACCCCAAACTCTTGGGCTTAAGTGATTCCCTTGCCTCAGTCTCTCAAGTAGCTGGGATTACAGGCACCTGCCACAATGCTTGGCTATTTTTTGTTGTAGTTGTCATTGTTATTTAGCAGACTGCGGCCGGGTTCAAACCCGCCAGCGCTGGTATATGTGGCCAGTGCTGTAATCACTGAGCTACAGGCGCTGAGCCTCCTGTGTTTTTTCTAAAAGTCCTGTTGGAGAGGAGCTAGGGAGCTCCATACAGGCTAGGTGTACAGTGGCCTAGAGGAACATCTGCTGGGAAAATCTGTCCTTGAACTGGTTGTTGAGGACCAGAGGCCTCAGGTGTAGGCCTGGCAGCTCTATGCCTGAGGTGGTGGAAGAGTCCTTGTGGGATTTGGAAGTGCAGGGGGGCAGGGAGGAGGTGACAGGGTAAGAAATGCCCTCCACTCCCCCTCATTGACATCCAGGAGAACCCACTCTGTGGTGGGGAAGCAGGATCCCTGTTCCTCAGCCCCACACTGACCCACCCTCCTTGGGGAGCATCTAAGGGACCATTCTGAGCCTGCAAGGTACGGCAAGGGGAGCTGGGGCTGCACTGCTCCCCCTCTGGGCAAAGTCTCTTTCAGGAAAGGACCACTGAAGTCATGACCTGCACGGCTGCCTTCCCTGTGCCCCAGACCTAAGCTGCCCTGCAGTAACAGCAGAGGGGTTTGGAAGCCACAGATGTAATGTGGCCGCAGTGCTAAGGGCAGGGCTGAGAAGAGCCAGCTTGGCTTGCAGATGAGGAATGAAATCAGATGCAGACTCCTGACCCCTGTGAGTCTGGACCCTCGCAGCCTCCTGGGCCCCCTACCACTTACCCCTGCCTTCCTCTCTGCTCCTTCCCCTGACACCCACTTCAAAATACATGGTCCTCCTCAGCGAGTACCCCCACCCTCCAGTGGAAAGCTGTCACCCAGTCACCACACCTCCGTCCCGCCTAGTTTGATTTCCTTCAGTGTATGTACATGTCACCTATGAAATGAGTGTGCCTGTTTACAGTCCTTGTGTCACCTCCCCACTAGATGAGACCTTTGTCTGCTGGCTCAGGCAGAGCAGGAGCTCACAGGGGGACACAGCGCCACCTGCTGGTGCTGCCGCCAGAATGCACCAAACCAGGGGTACCACTCCACTCTGCTGCCACAGTTGGGGGCTGACAACCCCCAGCGTCCTGGGATTCCCAACTGCTCCCCCAGTGGAGCACTCAGTGGGTACTTGGCCTTCGGGAGGGGAATCATTCTCAATACTCTTGTTATGAGTTGAACTCTGTGACCTGTGGCACCTGTGAATGAGACCTTATTTGGAAATAGGGTCTTGCAGAGGTAGTCAAGATCCAGTCCGGATAACAGTGAACCCTAATCTAATGACTGGTGTCCTTAAATAACAGGGAAAATTGGACGTGGGCATACAGAAGTGGCCATGTGAAGATGAAGGTAGGGTTTGGAGTGATGCGCCAACAAGACAAGTTAAGGGTTGCTGGCAAACACTAGAAGCTGGTCTCAAACTCCCGGCCTCAAGTGATCCCCCTGCCCCAGCCTCCCAGACTGCTAGGATTATGGGTGTGAGCCACTGTTCCAGGCCGACCACCAGAGGTGGAAGAAGCAAGGAAAGATCTCCCAGAGCCTTCAGAGAGAACTTGGTCAACTTGATTTTGGACTTTTGGCCTCTAAAACAGTGAGAGAAAAAATTTCTGTTGTGTTGAGTCACCTGGTTTGGGGTATTTTGTTACAGCAGCCCTAGGACACTCAAAAGCTTGAAACTGGCACCAAACACCACCTTCTTTGCCATCATCACGTCTCCCCTCCTCCAATCACCCCACCACAGGACACCTCTTGCCAGAATTCCTATCTGCACCCAGATGATAGGATAGGATGTTCATTCCTATCTCCCCAGATGAACACCTTCCCCCTCCCTTTCCCTGACAATTTTCTGGACTGTCAAAATTGTCTCCTCTGGCATGGCTGCGGCCTGAGAAATGTCTGCCAACTGCATTATATGGACACATCCCCTCCTTTGCTACTTTGCCACATTCAGACATTCATGAAAATCAAGGGGGTTAAGGGAAGTGGGGAGGGCAAAGCAGTAGCCTCCAAGTGCTTGCAGCCACCCTGTGAGGTGGGATGGTCAACCTCTGGGTTCCTACATTCTGTCCCTGCTGAGGCTCAGAGAGGTAAAGTCGTTTGGGTCATCTGTCTCCTCCTCATTCTAGGCCAGTGACCCTGGACTGGTCAGCATGCCTCTCAGGGCATCCCCATTGCCTCACATGCCTCACAATGGGGAGCAAGCTAGCGTCTCCTTTCTAGGGACAGCAGAGAGAGGTACCTGCAAGGTCTGCTCCCTAGAACAGTCACAAGGGGTAAGACATAGCTATGGAAACAGGCCCAGGCTCTGGGGCTGTGAGTAGGGAAAAACCACTTCCCCTCCTGGCCTCGTGTCCTCATCTGTACCATGAGGGCTTTCAAAATCAAGTGAAAACTAGGTATTGCCCCCCCACCCCGGCATAACCCGTCCAACAGCTTCCTGTTGTGTTTAGAATCGCCTCCCCCAGGGATGGACTGGATTTAGTGACTGGGTGCTAACCAAGAGAATACCTTAAAACTGATGTGAGGTCACTACCCAGATTCACAACAAACTGTGACTTCTGTCTTGCGTCTTTGCTCTGTGTCCCTCTGTGGCCATCCCTCACTCTGGGGAAGCAGGTTCTCGGTTGCCCCACAGAGGACTTCATGGCAGAGAAGCAGCAGAGGGCCTTGCCGATGGTCACAGAGGAACTGAGACCTTTAGTCAAAACAAAACCCTGCCATCCACGAGTCTGGGGGTCCTTGGGGTCACCAAGGCCATGGATGTGAGTGACTCAGAGGTGGGTTCTGTCCAGTCCAGCCTCCAAGAAACCTGGGAGCAGAGGCCCCAGCTGAGCTGGGTCACAAGATCTGTATGACAGTCCTCGACTGTTGGAAGCTTTGAGTTGAGATGATGCCACCATGAAGCCATGGTGACCTGCACCGTGCCCAGGCCCCAGGGTCTCCAGCCACACCAGCCTCCTTTCTCACCTCCTCTCTATCTCCGTCACCCCGAGCCTTCCTCAGACATGCCGTCTCCAGACTGTGCAGGGCTGGACGTGCCACCTTAGGGTGGCCTCTGAAACCCCACAGAGGGACCGCAGCCCTCTCCCAGCACCTGGATCCACCTTCAGGACAGCACTTGCTCTTTCCAGCACGTGTTTGCTTTTGTGCTTGTCCCTGGCCCCTCCTGCCTGTGAGCCCCCGGAGGGCAGGGCCCACCCAGGCCCACCCAGAACTGACACAGAAGCCCTCCAAGGGCGAGTGGTCGGCACATTTGCCGAATGGAAAGACCACAGGGTCTCAGAGTGCCCTCCCTGCATCTGAGCAGCTCATGGTGAGCCAAGGGATGCTAGCGACTGGGGGCGCACATTGGGTGGAGGCAGGGCACCCCCAGGGTGACCCCGGGGCTCTCCCAGGCTCCTGTCGCTCCGTAGAGCACAGCGGGCACCTCTGCCCCCTGGTGGCCAGAGCTAGCACCACAGCCCAGGAAGCAGAAAACAAAACACACACCTTTGTTTGGTGTTGTCAAGGTAGCAGCTCTCCC